>CAHIKZ030000070.1:755000-792500 GCA_903632075.3 Acanthosepion pharaonis
TTTCATATGTATGTATATTTTCCACTAATATTATCTATCTATCTATATATATATATATATATATATATATATATATATAAAATATTGCACCCTGAGTGTTGGTGGTAATAGAAATGATCAATAAAAAATAACAGTGTTAAAGTTTATGCAATTAATAATAAATATACATTTTTTCTTCACCATTTGATACAATGTTTCATGCATACAGCAATCTTCAGATACGAATTGAAAACTGACTGTTGAAAAAATTAAGCATTAATATTAATAACCTGCTGTTAAAACAGCAGAGCAGTTCATTTTTACTCAAAATGTAAAATTTAAAAAAATAATAAATCTAAAAGTCAAAATTAAAATTAAAAAATAAAATATAAGCAAATATATAAACACTTTGATATGCAAGTTCAAAAATATTTTTTTTTGTTTCACCTGTTTTTCTTTTTGTTTCTCTCGATCTTTCTTTCTTTTTTACTTTTCCTCTTTGACATTCTCTCTCTTCACCATTTGCCAAGTTCTTCCTACTCAATATTATGTAGGTTTCTCCATCAGAAAGTATAACTGGTTCCTGCTCAAAAGTCCATTCTGTCCTTGATAGAAATGCTGCATGGCTAGTTGTACAGACAAATCAACAGAATAATAGTATTGATAAGAAATATCATTTTCAGTGCAGAAACAAATATTTGGTGTAAAAGGGTTTTCTATAGATCAAAAATTAAATACTTTTATTATCCTTATATTTTTTTTTGAATATTGTCTGTAACATTGTTGTACTGCAATGTAACATGTTTCAGAAGCTCTATTCTTTGGTCTTTGTCATGTATATTTTGGAGCAAGTACTCTTTAGAAAGCATTTAATACTTTTCCATTTTTCCTTATTCTCATAAAAAAAAAAAAAAACTCTCCAGTTTAACAAGTTCACAGAACTGACAAGTCGATGAAAAATGTGTAGAATATTGATAGGAATGAGTTCAATCATGAGATGAAGATGTTACTTGAAAGGAATTATGGGTAATTCGGTTGCTGTATTTACTGTGTACATATTCCTTGGCAATGAATGAATGAACATCAAGAAAAGAGCATATTTTATTTCCTAATATCTTTTAAAAAAAGATTGTGAAAGCCTTGCACTCATCTAAGATTATATATTCAAGAAATTTTCTGAAGTATATACATTAGGAATAAATACAAGAGACTGAATTGATTGTCATAAAACAAAGTCAAGGCTGTTATTTTCAGCATAGTCATTGCATCATGAATATAAAAATGGGTACTGAAAAATCCTCAGCCTAACCAAGCAGACCTTCCATAAAAATATATTTGGTTATTTGGTGAAATTTTTAGGAAATGGCTAAAGCTAAGAATTTTTCAGCACTTCCTTGTAGATAATTATTTAGTTATAACAATAGCTGTCTATATCTCTGAGATGAGGTATTATGATCATTTACATTATTTACATTATTCAGACTGTTATCCTCATCTTCATTGCCATATTTACAAAGTTTCTGCCGTTGTACACTCCGGCCTTCTTCAGGTGATTGGAATTTTGGACCAAACCCTTTATTTCATCTACCGGGGTAGATTGTTCTAGTTCCACTTGCCATGCCTCTTCTGGATGTCTCGGTTATTTCCATTTAACTCACCTCAAAGTTTTTTAGTCGACCACTGCTGTAGCCTGGTATTGAACTCACAACTCTTTGGAACTAGTCACTGGATCTAACCAATGTCTTTATCCACTGTGTCATGTGTCCTTCCCCGGTGGATGAAAGAAAGGGTTCAGTTCAAAATTCTAATCACCTAAAGAAGACCGGAACATATAATGACCGAAACCTTGTGAATATGGCAATGAAGATGAGATTAACAGTCCAAATAATTATAACAATAAGTTGGGAAAACCTATAGGGCTTTTATATTGTCTGATTGTCTCTTATTGTGAAGTTGAAACTGTATTATTCTGGTGTAAAAATTAAATAAAACATTACATTATGAGTAGAGGAGCACTCTTCAATGGCTGAAAGAACTTGGTCAATATTTCACTTTACACTTCTACTTTTTTTCATATCCACTCAACAAGATATTAATATTGATAATATTGTGAGTTGCTTATTTATTATAGATATTTATGAAGTTTAGTCACTTCTGTCACAAAGCCAAATCAATGGTCTTCTATAAAGACCAATCTCATTTATTTATTTAAATACCATACACCATCAGAACATCTTCAATCATAGCTCTCCACAACTTCCTATCTACTGTATCTTCAGGTTTTGCTCTGCTATCCATTCTTCACAAACTCATGAACTATATTACTCGCTGTTTCCCTCTACCCCTCTTGCATGAGTGTTATTTTTTCCAAGCCTTCGTTTCTCCTAATTTGTCCCAGAAATTACTACTGTTTATTTCAGATTTTAAATATAAGTATCCACTTAGTTTTATCTTTTGTTAAAACTTCCTCATTGATTACATACTCAATCCATGGTATTCCCAGCATCTGCTTGTAGAACAATATTTCTGTTGATTCACATGCTTCCTTTAAAAAAAATGTCCAGCATGCACTGCTTTACAGGAAGATAAATATGAATGCTCTTTTCTCTTTTTTTTTCCTGTCTCTTAATACTCTGCTTAGTTTCTGGAAGGTTTCTTTTGCTGTCCCTATAGGCCTTCAGGTTTTGACTTCACATTTGTTTTTTGTCGTCTATTGCTACCTTACTAAAACAGTTAAATTTCTGTAATTGTTTGATGCTGATTTCTCTGTTTTGAAACTCCCTCCTTTGGCTCTTTGACAACCATAATAGGTACCCTGATATTTATTCACTTGGTCTTAGTATGCCACAAGGCCACAGAAAAAGAGCACTAATGTGTATCAAACTCATGCTTGCAATTTGATTTCTAAAGTAGTGCTAGCTAATATTGCATTGTGATAGGCATCTATGTTGTTTCTTTAAAATTAAAATTAGAAAATAAAATATAAGCAAATATACAAACACTTTGATATGCAAGTTCAAAAATATTTTGTTTTTGTTTCACCTGTTTTTCTTTTTGTTTCTATCTTTCTTTTTTACTTTTCCTCTTTGATTTCCTCTCTCTTTTCCCATACACACTCACATAATAATAAATAAAATTAAATGTTTATATTATGTGTAATTTTATTTTTCACTATTAATCTCTTCATTTTTAAGCACTATAATTACAAACACTCTTGAGATTAAAAAATTATCTTCCAGAAATAATATTCAACAGAAAGAATCCTTAGCAGGAATAGTATATAAATAAATACGATATGGCAGCTATTAATAAAGAATGAAAGAGAAGTGACAGGAAGGCTTCAACAGCTGCAGTAAAATGTGAAGCATCAGTGAGTGCAGTCAAGTATGACAAGTAGCAGCAGGAGCACTCATCAGCAAGCAGGTTAGATTTAAGGCTCCAAGTTTTGCCAGTCAGTACCTTGTGGCCATCTTCATAATTGATGTTATTGAGTTTTGGATTTTTCTTTTTATTATTAGTGCTTCAGTTATTTTTAACCTTTTTTTTTACATGTGGATGAAGCTATTATACATGAAATTTCTACACGTATGTTACGGATGCAGTTTGGTAGATTTCCTTGTGTGTTTAAATTGCAACGTGTGTCTTCTCAATAGGCATGTGGTGGTATTTCCAATATAATTATTCATGAGGTGGGTTTAATCAGGGACACAGTTCCTTAACAGACATGTGAATACATAAATGATATTGGTTCTCTGTAATTTAGATCTTGCAGTTGAATTAGGTTAGCTGTTTTAAATTTTTTATAGTAGATAATTAAATTAATTTTCTTGTTCTGGTCTACTGGGGTTATATATATTTTTATAATATTTCTAAGATAAAATTCATCTTGCTTCAAGTTAAGGTGTATTTGGCTTTTATAGAAAATGTTAATGTTATTATCTGTATGTCCAATATTGCTATGTGTTTGGAAAATATAACATTCCTATAACTCTAGATAGATACATAAAAAATCTATACCTTCAGTCAAAAATAAGAAAATAAATCTCATTCCCATTAATGGCTAAAAGAATACCAAAAACACTTGGATATGCAGAACATCTGGATCATTTTTTTTACACACTTTATGTCCAGAAAAGAAAATACTTGTACAAACACAAGAAAAAGTAAATAAAAAGCCTAACTGCACAACTTGTCAGTTGACGTTAATAAAAACTTGTATATATATATATATATATATATATATATATATATATATATATATATATATATATATATATATATATTGAGCACATGGCTGAGTGGTTTTGACCATGAAACCTGGGTTCAAAATTCACCATGAGTTAATTTGTCAGGAAGGAGACTTCCTGATTTTATTGGACTGGAGGGGTCAATCCCAGCATGCAGCACCTTTGGAAAGTACCTGAAAACCATACCACAGGTTGACCCAAACCTTGTAAGTGAAATTGCTTAGATGAAACCCTTGGGTGCTGTTGATAGCTGTGCTAGCATGGTTACAAGTCATCGTGGCCAAGGGCTTGAGTGTGCAGGTTCAAATTGTTGATCACACTAGATAATACACTCTTTCCCAGAAACTGTAACTAAGGTCTGCTCAGCATAGTTGCAGTATAAACCACAGGTGGGCTCTGTGGGTGTTGAATAAACACAAATGCACCTGAGTAAGTGTCTGCAATGGGGATTGGCTAGCCACCCTAGTAGATGGGTATCCTCAAATACGAGTGGCCAGCTATATATATATATATATAAGTACAGGGTTGGTACAAATGGAATAAAATTCCAATAGCCAAACATTATTCTTCAGAGTCCTCAGTACCAAGTAGAGCAAATTATATTTATTCAAAATTTTAACATATGCATGTTATAACAACACTACAAAAATTGCAATTTTGTTTTAACACTACTGGTGTCTTATCAAGTGATGGTGCTGATTGTAATGTTATAATATGCATATGTTATAATTCTGGAATAAATATATATATATATATACTCAACTCTCCCATTGAATTAAATGTATGAGGGTCAAGCAGATCAGTTCCTAGAAAACCGACAGCCCGACAACACCACATGAGATTTGATTATAGTGAAGAAGGTTTCGTGCAGGATCATCCACACTTTTTGAAGGGCCGAATACAGAGACCTGGTGCACTACATGCCACAAAGTCCCCAAACAACCCTCCACAGATTTTGAATTCAGAGTTGTCCTTCTCCTAGACCAGTTGCCATCCAAGGCTATAGAACCCAATCTGTCCTGCTATTTACCCATAGCTGGAGGGAGAAGAAGAGGATTCGCACCTTTCCCAAGGGTATTAGCACGTAAGTGAATATAATGGATTCAACTGGAATTCGAACTCAGCTCTCTGATTTCTCAATCCAACCCGCTATCCATTACCCCACCATGACCCCCCTCTCTCTCTCTCTCTCTCTCTCTCTCTCTCTATATATATATATATATATATATATATATATATATATATATATATATTAAAAAGTATGTTTTAATTTAACAAAGATAACATTTTGTAATGAAAAACTTCTTCCCAATGACACATGTTCTGTTAGTGACATGAGTTTATGTAAAAAGGTAGTAATTGTCTGTTGAAAAACGAGATATGTCTCAATTATAAAGGAAATTTATGAATTATAAATATCACTGAGTCAGTTTACATACTGGACAGCTCAAAATGAAAACAGGAAATGCATTTAACAAGATTTCAGCATTTCCTCAGTTTAAAAGCTAACTCTAATAATTCGCTGCTTGATATATTTCAGTGATGATAAAACAGATTCATCTTTCTATCTTTAACTGTTCATACCTATCAGCCAAGATTCATGCTTTTCAAAATTATCTCTCAGTTTTACTGTTTACATATCCTTCCATAAAATTGAATTATTGAGAGTCTATGAGTTCCTGGCATAGTTTGTATAGAGAAAAACGTTAAAATTCCCTTCCTTCCCTGCCGTGCGATGATTGTCTAGAGGTAAGAGATCTGACTTATGTCAAATCAGTCGGGTTTCAATCCCAGCTTGAAGCAATCAGATGTCTAGCCACATTGAGGAGCTGTGATACAGTGAAACAGTCTGTCTGTGGATGACTATATATATATATCATATATATTTCACATTTTATATATATATATATATATATATATATATATATATATATATATATATATATATATATATATATATGCAGTGGATGGCTTCTGTAAGGTGATTTAAATTCTTTTAGAACTTTCTGTGTGTGTGTATATATATATATATATATATATATATATATATATGCATGTGTGTGTATATATATATATATATATACATATATGCATATATATATATATATATATATATATATATATATATATATATATATATATAAACACATATACATAAACACACACATATATATATATATATATATATATATACATACACACACACACACACACACATATATATATATATACGTATACATATATATATACACACACACACACACACACACACACACACACACACATATATATATATATATATATATATATATACATATATATATATAAGGGTTGTCTGGAAAGTTTATAAGCTTACAAAGATATAAATCTAAGTAGGCACACCAGTTGATAGACTAAAAAACATACATGTGTACCAAAATACAACAGCTGGTTGGGCCACTTGCATCTCTTTTAGTCTAGCAACTGGTGTGTCTACTTAGATTTATATCTTGCTCAGCATATGAACTTTTCAGCCAACCTTCATATTTATATCTATTTGCACATGCACCTACACAATAATTGTCACAAACAGTTTTGGGGGAAAGATGCATGACAAAGTGGAAAAAGTTTTTGTGTAATGCATTTTGTCCCTTAAGCCTTCATCAGACTAGGTTTGTTTACGTTGATGTGACTATACATGCACACAAAGGAGAGATGCTGGGAATGCATAAATATTTAGTTTTTTTCTTTAAAATGGAGAAAGTATTTTTTTTGTTCTTTGATTTAGAACTGGCTTTTATTATTTTCTATTTTAATTTTTAAAATTGGTTGAACCTGTGTCTTTAATTTTGTGATTCTGTTTCAACCTAAGTTGAGATGTTAATATTTTAAAATATAGGTCAAGGTTATTTTAACTATCTTCTTGAATCAGACACTCCCACTTCTCCTGCCATGATATTGGGAATTTCTTTAAATCTGGATCTATATTCTCATCTGCAGCTTCCTTTTTGTTATTCTTTCTCTCTCTCTTTCTTTTTTTTTTTTTTTCTCTTTCCACTTTTTCTCTTTTTCTTTTTTTCTTTCAATGTTTAAATTTTAGGCTCCTATTTCATTTCCTCACAACTCTGTGTTGACAAAGCCAATAAGTCTTGTTGCCCAAAATAGCTATTTTGAATGAAGCAATTTTGGATTTCCATTCTATGTAATATATATATATATATATATCTTGAAACTAAAATCATTATACAATGTTTGGAAAGGCTCATGATAAAACATAATAAACATTCATTGTCTGTTATATTTAAATCTTTTCACTACAAGCAAGGTGACGAAGCCACTAAGACACAAAGAATTAGTGAAAGAAATTGAGAAAAAATTGCCAAGGAGAAAGGACAATAAAAAAAGCTAGATTGAAGGAGATAAAAGATGACAATTGAAATTACATTTAATTTTTGTGATGATAGTACTAAAAAAGAAGATGGAAGAGAGTCTCATACATACATTGTAAGATTGTTAGAGCTAAAGAAAAATAGGTAAATGTGTATGTCAAAATATTAGAATATTACATTTCATGTTTAAGTTAAATGTTATGCAGTATGAATACCATAAATTTCTCTCTCAGGTTCATTCACACAACTGCAATAATTTTGATGTATACAGATTTATATTTTTCCAGAAGATATTCATTAATATCCTACTTGTTGAAGGTAAACTACAGAAGACCAATGCTGAAACTTTCTCGCTGTTTGCAATGTGTATTCATGTAAAATTGATTGGAAGGGAAAAATGTAGTATAAAGTGGTACAAAAGCAAAAGGGATGACAGCAACCTTCAGAGGACTGCCCAGTAAAGAAGATTCAAGAACTTGGAGGAACTTCACAAGAAATGGACTGAGGCTGGAATATGTGCATCAAGCACCACCATGCACAGACATATCATGAATCAGTGTTGCATTCTGTATAACAGTTCATTCCTGAACCATAGACAATATTAGAAACATCTTACCTAGAACTCAGCCATTACTGAAGTCCTTTTTTTCAGATGAATGTAAATTTTGTATTTTATTTTGAAATCTATGTTCCAGAGTTTGGAATAAGTGTGGAGAGATTTGTTTTCAGTCATGTGTAGTGTTTTCACATCAATGATGATTGGTGGTGCCATGTTATCTGCTGGTGGTGGTTCACTTTGTTTGATCAAGTCCAAAGTCATCATATTCGTTTAACAGATTTTAGTGCGCTTCAGGCTTCTATCTACTCCTTTAGGGGGGATGTTGATTTCCTTTTCCAGCAGGACTTGGCACCTGCCCACAATATCAAAACTACTAATAACTGGTTTTCTAACCATGACATCACAGCCATCTAGCCTGACCTGAACTCCACAGAGAATATATCTGGTATTGCCAAGAGGAAGATGGGAGTCACCAGACCCAGTAATACAGATTAACAACTTGAGAGTTCCATAACACGTCATCTGTGTGATAGGTGGATCACCTCTATACCATGCTTCACTGATGCAGTAATTTTGTCCAAAAAAAATACTGAGCAAATATTTTGAGAGCATAAATGAAGACAGTTTTGAGAAGTTGAGCATTTCTATAGTATAAAGTTTTTGTTTAATGATTTCATGAAATAGTCTAATATTTTGAAGTTTGAGATTTTTTATTTTCATGAGTTATAAGCAGTAATCTTCAAAATTAAAACAAAAAGAAGGTTTGAAAAATTTCACTTTAATAATGTGCTTAAAACATAAGAAACTTTAACTTTTTGAATTAAATTATAGAAAATGTGTACTTTTCCACAATTTTCTAATTTTTTGAGATATATATATATATATATATATATATATATATAGAGAGAGAGAGAGAGAGAGAGAGAGAGAAAGTAAACTGCCACAAATTCAAAGTGTCGTAAGTTCAAATAGCTGCACATCCACTCGTCCACCTCTCTGGCTTGTTCCCAGCCACTAACTTTATATGCACTCATAGGTAATCTGTGACCAGAACATCTGGGTTATTCCATCAACCCTATAGTTACCACATGTGAGATATTTCATTAAATTCTTAAACCAAAAATCTCTGAAAATTGAAAATTTTTTTTTCATGGACGTCATCTGCACACTCAGGTTTGTATTTGGTGCCAAAATGTTGACTCTACACAGCACATTCTAAACCCAGTATTGCATCATTTGTTGCTCAGCATTCCAAATTATCAAATGTATATTTTTTGCTCAGTGATATTTCTAGTTGTTTTCTGACTTTGAGGAGAGGGAAGATATCAGAAAGAATTTCAGATACCCCTAAGAGTAACATTGAAAAGTAGAAGATGAAGTGTCTGTCATTATGTGGACATTAAAAAAAGAATGGTACTGCAGGAAATCTGAGGTACATTACTTAAAATTACAGTATCTAAAATGCAAGTTTTTAAATAAAAAAACAAACAAATATATATTGTTGAAATTTTGCAATGGCAGTAATGACATTAAATAATGAAATGTAAGAAAATATTCTTTTATGTGCCATATGATATAGGCGATCATGGCTTCTTATCTCTTGTAGCCCTTAGCAAGCCCCCTCTCATTCTATCTTGCCTTCAGTATGCACTAGGAGAGTTAAGTTTTCTAAGCACTCTTTCCTCATTATGTGTCCAAGACATTTCAGCTCTCTCTTCCTGATTCTAAGTGTTCTTTCTGTTGGTATTTTCTTTAAAACTTCCTTGTTACTCACTCTCTCCATCCATAGAATTTACTTCTGTAGAACCATATTTCTGCTGCCTCTAGTTTTCTCCTCATCTGTAGTGAGATTCTTCAGCATTCACTGCCATATAAGAGGATGGATACGAAATAGCAGTCCAGCATGCTTTTCTTTGTTTCTAAAGAAATTTTTCCATTTTTAAGCACACTGATTAGCTTTTGGAATGCTTCTTATTACATTAGTCAAAAAATGTAGATCCTAACCATATACTGACTGAGTGGTTTGCAAACACAAGTGAAAGTATGCCTCTGCATCAATATATGTACAAGCATTTAGCTTTATTTTTAAGTTTTACTTAAGAAACAAATTGTAGACAACTAATTTTATGGCTTGTCTTTAGGCGTTCTATATGCCACTTTATTGATATACAAATTAACAATAATATTATATATATATATATATATATATATATATATATATATATAAATATGTAGGTCTGATGAATTGGATTGTGATTACGATTCCAATGTAATAAATTATAACCACAGAATATTAGTGTTTGAGCCTTTTATATTATATTCTTGCACTGTCCTGGGCAGTGAGCTCTACCTGGATTCTATCCTCTTGAAATTTAAATATATATATATATATATATATATATATATATATATATATATATATATATGAACCATATAAATGCTACAAACCCTATTTAAATCATATGAACCATATAAATGCTACAAACCATATAAACTGTATATGTAATATTATTTATTGTTTTCATTTAATGTAATTCTTCATAAAGTTAAATTAATAAAAATATTAATATTCTTGACATGAATCATATATTTTGTATATTATGCAGTAGGTATATAATATCATTTTAAAACCTGAAAAATTTCAAATTCTGAAACATCAACAGAAAAGCATTAGACTTGCAATGTTACATCTGAGAGAAATAGGCTGTAGAATGAAAAATAAGTAATCTCCTTCTAGACCATGTAAAGGATTTTGGACTCTATCAAGACAACCAATTGGAGGGTAAAAATTTAAAAGAGAGGACTTTGTCAGAAATTTTAATGCAGTTGGTATTGAGCTTTGTATACCCACTCAAAATATCAATAATTCTTAATTCATCATCATCAGTCATATAAACAGGTGTGGTTATAGGGTCACTGCTAACCAGTTTCTTCCAGATATCTGGGTTGAAAATCTGATAGATATTCATTCATGCATAGTGTGTCTTGGGCAAGTAGACCTGGCAGAACACATCCCTCGCCAGGGGAAACTGTCCACCTTAGCCATTGACTTCAGTCCTAAAATCTTTTGCCCAGCAATGCCATGACATCAGTGCATAGCTGTATGCATAACTACATAACTGTTGATCTACAAGAATGTTCATCTGCCCTGGTCTTGTTTTGGGTTAAACTTCAGTCGTGGCATGTGTGTTCACATCAAAAGGTCGCCAGTATAGATAGGTGGTAGGATAATTATTTTATCAGAACTTGAGGAATAAAATGAACTGAATCCAGGGTTTGAAATAAATAATATATTTTCTTTAGAGTGATGAATGAGTCCTTTAGTATTAAGCATAGCAAAATGTTTGTTATTAATAAGGAGGATGCTGATAGCAGTCTGGAGGAATGTTCATTTTGGTAGTTTGAAGTTAGACTATGTTAGGAATAGGAGTAATCTTAGAAATTAGGTCAGTGTCAATCTACTGTGTTTTTCTTGGCCCTGAGCAGGGTAGAAATATAAATAGCAAATGTCCTCTTAACTGCTTCTTTATGAATCATGCATGGCTGGTTTCTAGATGGTAATGATCTTTTGTTTCATCCCCCTCCTCATTCCATATGCCTCCAGCCCAAAGGTGTCAGGTCCTTTTGACCAGGCTTGAGAATCTGGCATGAACATTGGTTTTGGCTAACATCAAAAGTCTCTTTGTGTCACTTTTTCTGATTGGTCAAATTATTTTATTTTCTGGCATTCTTTTTTATTTCTTTTATAACTGAAGTTATGTATAGAGCCTCCCTGATTTTTGGTATTTTTCAGTCACAACTAGGTTTTGCTCCTGCAAACTTCTGGTATGTTTTGTCAGGCCCAGTCTTTTCTTCTCCCACTTTTTATTTGAGGTTTACCTTCTCTTTTAGTTGAGAGCAGTATAGAAAGTGATTAGAGAGAGAGAGAGAGAGAGAGAGAGAGAGAGAGAGATAAGTGTTTTAAAAGAAAGTGCAAATGCCTTATTTTAATTTTAATTTATTTTTGTTTATATATTTTATTTTCATCAGGACTCACTACAAAGTATAAAAAAATGATTTAATATATTTTGTTACTGCCTGACCCTCTGATTGAACTTATGACATCATTAGTTCATATACAATAAATTAAAGAAATAATAAGCATTGTAAATTCCTTGCAGTTTATCTGTGAAATCTTCATACTCAGCCAGAAAGCCAAAACCTAAGTTTTGCTTTCCAGACATTTAAAAAAATGGCCATACAAAGAAAGAAAAAAAAACATAGCTTTTAAGCCTTTGCATACATCTTCAAAGACATTGCTGCTTTATTTACCAAGTCAGGCTGACCACTGTCCAGTTTTCTGAGGCAATTACCGTTCAATAAAAAGCTGCAAACACTCAAAAAATGAAAGAAAAGCCGTGTAAGTTCCAAAGTGTCTGCTTCAGAAAGGCAGTCAATTATAGAAAGCCAATGTCTCATCTCTGGCAAAAGCAGATTTGATGGGTAAATACCTCTTCATACTCCAAAATAGTGAATAAATGCAAAACTTTAAACTACTCTGACAAAAAGAAAAATACCTTTTAAGATGTCAGTTTTCAAATACAGCACAGCAACATAACTATGAATTCAGAGACAACCGTAAAGAATTTATTAAAAGATTCATGGAAACAATTATGCACAGATAAAAGTAAAAACTTCCAGTAATTAAAAATAAATTGGATTTCTGATATCCTGCCTTAGGAAAATACAAAGAAGAGAGAATTATATATATATATATATATATATATATATATATATATATATATATATATATATATATATATAGATGTGTGTGTGAATGTAAAATGATAATAAAATAACTTATTGACACACATAAAATGATATAATTTAATGTATGCTAAGTTTAATAGAATTTTAACAAAAATGTGCTCAATAATTATCTAGAGGAATAATTATTATATCAAAAATTGTTTGTGATACTTATCAAAGATCAACTCAGAGTTTTGCAATAATTTGCTCTTGAGGGGGTAGTTAAAATGAATCCAATCAGCTCATTGATAAGTATGGTAAACTTATATATATATATATATATATATATATATATATATATATATATATATATATATATATATATATATATATACCTTATAGCTGGCCACTCATATTCATGGATACCTGTCTACTAGAGTGGCTAGCCAATCCCTATTGCAGACTCTCACTCAGGCACATTTGTGTTTGTTCAACACCTACAGAGCCTGTGGTTTATACTATAACTGTGCTGATCAGACTTTAGTTACAGTTTCTAGGAGAGAATTGAAAGAAACATGATCGTCCAACAGTGTATCACATCTAGCACTTGACTTGGGGCATCTCAAAGCAGTGTAATTGTTAGCAAGCTTGTCTTGCTAGAATAATTATGACAGAGTAGTGAGTTTAATCCTCAATGGGTGCTCCACACTTTCAGCCTTGTGCCACATCTAAGCTATGCTTAGAAAATCAATATAGCACTTGACTCACTGATTGGTCTCTTCACAACATTGGTGATCATAATTCTATCAATTTCTATCCTATTAAATATGAAAGAGTTGTGGTAAACCCTCCTACAGTAGAATGAACTCTTCCTCATCTCATATATACTAACTTGAAGAGTCGGTTGGAAGAGTAGGTACAGTGTTAACCTACCGTTCAGACGTACACCTCTATCTGCTTATTACTAACACTCTTGCTTTGTATATATCTGTTATTTAAATACATTGTTCAACCTACCTTCATCTTCCATGTCTTTCTTTCAAGCCCCTAAACAGGACACAACAGAAAGAAACACTATTAAACATGTAGAAACATTTGGGATAGTGTGTTGAACAAATATGTTTCTTTGGCCTATATTTTTTGGATTTATTAATAAATATAAATGAATGTTGCACTAAGTTTGTTAATATTTATCAATATTTTTTAAACCATTTCACTGCAAGCAAGGCAATAAAGCTACTAAGTTGCAAGGGATTACTGAGTGTTAGAGAATATGAGAAAAAAACATTATTAAAGAGAAAGAACTCTAAAAGAACAAGAATTAAGAAGACAAGATAACAATTGACATTGCATTTAAATTTTTGAAGAAGTTAGAAAAGAGTTCAGCATTGAGAACATTACTGATGGTGAGATGCCAGGTCAGGACCAATAACATTGCAGATTCTTTGTTTGGATTTGAATCTCTAAATATATAGCAGGAACACCAGATCAGATGCGGCAGCAGTATTCAAAGAAAGTAGAAATGATAGATTTATAAATATGTAAGATAGATTCTAGTGAGGAAAAAATTAATATCATAATCTAAAATTCGCAAAATATGTAAATCCTATTAAAATAAGTATATCCGGAATATTTTACCAAAACCTTTTGGTCCATAGCAGTTTTATTGCATAAAAATAGACTTTTATAATAAAATCTAATCAAAATTATAAAATCATTGAAATTTTTATTTGTACTGATTCTTTGTAAATTTAGATGTTAAGTTTAAATGTTTTCTTATGAACAAGTACACACACACACACACACACACACACACACACACACACACACACACACACAAACATACAAACATTGGGAAATTTAAGTTAATTAATCATCTGTCAATTTAAGAAAATTTCCATCAATACTGGAGAGTGATAAGAGCTAGAGGACTTGAGAAACCTATTTTCCTAAAAAAATTGTTAAAATTCCAACCAAAAGTAGCACCAACTTCTTAGTCAATAAATGCAGAATGTTTTCTTATAATAAATGGCTAATATTACCATCATCATTACCATTCAGTGTTTCCTGTATTTGACCATTTTCTTATAAACATCTTTCAGAATAACTTCATCAGAAAACAAAGCTCATTTTATATCAGATTTTTTTTTACTGTTTTGAACAGTGGTACTTTATAAGATTTAAGCAATCTATTCTATGTGATTGCTTCCCCATCACCTTGTATCCAGATTAAATTAAAATTGAATTAATATCAGTATTTTCATATTTGAAATTAATTTTAGGAAATGGTTATAATTAGCTTTACCATACATTCCAATTCAGCTATGATCATCTATGATTTTAGAGGGTTGTCTCATTGATATAATCTCTCAATATCTGTTTTTTTACAATATTTTGCTAGATTACAAAATTTAATAACATCAATAAAAACAGATATATTAAAATCAAAGTATAGAAAATAAGATTTTATAGTATAAAGAGGTAAACCAAAAAACAGAAATGATTAATTGTTTTTCATTTTTCTCTAATGATGACTGAAAAATGTGTACAGCAAATGAAATAGAAAAAATGTTTGCCTAAAAGCCACTCCTTTTATGTTGGGATGGAGGGCTGGTAGGACTTAATATACAGATAACAAAAATCCATTAGATGTAAATTCAAATGAGCCTTCTTCAGTATTGAGAAGGTCTTTTTTTTTTGTTTATGCTAGCCTTGAAGCTTAATATGAAAACACTTTATTATAAAGAAAATTTAAAGCCATAACAAAATTTAAAAACTGTCTCAATTTGAAGCTTCAAAATTATGGTAAGCCATTTAGAGAATTTGATCAAACAAAAAAAGGCATTTTTTTTTACATCTTCAAAAAGTATTTCATTTCGGATTTTGTTTTCAGCTTTTCCCTCAGTTATATGTTAAAATTAAGAATAGCCAGAATATTCATTTTGCTTATCCATTAGGTGTAAAACATATTAAAAAAAGAAAATTTAGATAGAGTTTATAAAAAAAAAAATCTACATTCTTTGGTCACTGTTACATTAGGGCAAGCAGAGATACTTGAGCTTGATCCACCTTCTTTTAGTGCATGCTTGGAATTTAAATCTCTCATAACTTGGCTACTTTTATCTTTTGTTCATCTGATGAAAGCAGTTATACCACTGCATGTACTCGGTGAATGATAGAATTCAAAATTAATTCAATTTTAGAAAAAAAAAATGTTCACCTGTTAAAGTACTTCATCTGTAATTTCAACACCTGCATTGTTCTGAAAATAAAGATGAACAAAATTAAAATGTCATGTGATTCCTCATTTATGTCTAGCATTTATTTTTAACGAATCGTCTAAATTTAAAAGTTAACTTCAACCGTTTCATGTTAACGATCATCACATTTTTTTAATTTTAAACTCTGATGTATTTTACTTGTTTAATCAATCCCCACCTCCACCTGCTGAAATAATATCTGAAGAGAATTTTATCTTACTATAAAAATAAATTTGTTGGCAGGTATATTCTTTTTTCTTTTCTTTTTCTTAAAAAAAAGAAATCGTAACACAGAAATACCGAGAAAAGTGGAGAAGAATTTGTTGTTGAATCTCTTTCCATATCATCTTATTAACATCAAATGTAAAGAGTTTTGCCTCTAAAATTAAATATGAAAGGTGATATATTCTCAAATTTAGCCTTTCTTGGTTCCTTTATAGAAGCCATATGTTATGTGATTATTGAGAAAGTTTCATATTGTCACCATGTGCAATATCAGATCTCTTCTTCCTTGTCTAGGTTCAGATCCTATTCTCTTCTCAATGGTGATACCTTGTTGTGTAACTGTTTAAAATTAATTTCCTGTGATTATTTTGCTTCAAGCTCACCTTTCCTTCATGTTTCTTTGAATCATTTCACCTCAAACAAGGTAACAAAGCCACTAAAGTGCAAGGGAAGTGTAAGTGTGAGAGAATATGAGAAGAAGAAAACATTATTCAGGAGAGAGAACAATTTTTCACTGATGCCCCAACTGCATGAATTTAAGTGTGCTACTAGATTGGCATCTACGTTCTACACTGTTGTATCCTTAAAGAAAGTTACAAACAAATAAAGGTGGTACTCAAGTGAAAGGAACAACAACATGGGCATAGATGAAAGAAAGAGAGGTTTATTGTAAAAGAGAATACACTACTGAAAGACAGGGAATCAGTTAGCAGGCTAGTAATTCCTGAAGCAAGTCCACCAGGTACATCCTGTGCTTACTATATGGTGTAATAGAATAACCTGCCACCCCCATGAGTGACTATGCTATAGGTAGTAACTACCTATAAGTATCTGTAAATCAATGGACCATAAAGACTAGCTGGTATCTGTTGAGTACAACTCAGACTTATGCGAGAACTACCGACCTTCCAATAGTAGCATTCACCACTGGATTGACCTTGTGCATAACTGTTACCTTTATTCTTATTGTACTGGTTTTTTACAATAAACCTTTACTTAATTTATCCACCTTGTTTTTCAAGTATATTTTCTTATTAGCACAGAATATAACACTATATATATCTACTGATATAGTCAGTCCACATATGTTTTAGGGAGCGTGGGACATTCCATTACAACACACACATTTACTGTTGAAATAGCTAAATGCAACTGCCACTTCAACTCAGTTTCTTTTCTCACACTTTCTGCCTGTGGAACTCCATTTTATTTACTTGCTTCCCTGATAACTACAATCTTCAAAAATTTAAATGCAACATCATTTGCCATCTTTTATCTTCTTGAATCCCATTCATCTTTTGTCCTTTCCTCACTCCTCTGTAAACTCACTCTTTTCACTCACTTTCACTCCCTATAACCTCCTGATTACTTGTGGCATTCCCACCTTGCTTTAGATGAAATGATAAAAAAAAATAAATAAATATAATAAAAGAACAGGAATTAAGAAGACACAAGATAACAATTGACACTGCATTTAAATTTTTGGAGATCAAAATTGAATAGAAATCAAGAAGCTGGAATATAACTTTATATTTATTGTTTTATTTGAAAAAAAAAAAGATATTAAAAACTTTCCAGAAGATCCTCACAGACAAAAACTATTGCTTAATCTTTTTTTCTCGAATTTTCTTTGTGATTTTATCACATCTTTTCTTTCACATAAAAATCTTCTTAACCTGTCAGTTCATGATAACAGATTGTCAATAAAATATTTTGTTTACAGACCAAGTGACTTGAGACAACAAAAATGTGGTTCTACAGAAGGATACTGAGAACACCATATATTAGTATGTATGTTTGAGATGCTGAATTAATTCTAAGAATTAAATTATGTTTTTAATTTTTTTGTAATATAAGGTATTTGTTAGAATCAATAACTGTCATATACTACCGAATTATGTTTTTAATGCTCTTTATATTTTGTTTATATTTAGGATGCATCTGGTAACAATAAAATAATATAACATTATTTGGGAATTTGTTGTTAATAAGTGTTTGTTTTCTGTTACTTAATTTTCTATAAAATAATGGCTTCAAAGAGGATATCATGTTGTTAATGGAGAAATAAGATTGGATTTTAAAAAAACTTTTTTTTAAATAGAACAGAACACACAAAAAGAAACATCTTAATATCAAGAAAAATAAAGACAAGGACTCCATTAGATCATATACATACATACATACATACATACATATATATATATATATATATATATATATATACACACACACACACACACACACATATATATATATATATATATATATATATATATATATATATAGGTAGCATATCTTTATTCAAGCATGTTTGGTTGAATAATCTAGACATTATTTTAAATATTTACTTTGTAAATAATAACAGTCTTTTGTCTTGTACAAATTAAAAAATATTTACTTTGTTACTTTATTGATAATATGTCATAGTAAATTATATAAAATATTATAATTTAATTAATAATACAAATACAACACAAAATATTATAATTTAATTAATAATACAAATACAACACAAAATATTATAATTTAATTAATAATACAAGTTAGCAAATATTACAATTTAATTAATAATATAACATAACAACTTCAACATAAACCATAAAATTAAATTAAATTTAATTTCCAAGAAAAAAATAATTTTGAATTCAGAAAAAATTTACAACTGGAAGAAAAAAACGCAAACAAATGCAAAAATTCATGAAAGTATGCATGTAAAAGAACGTTAAATTCATGAAAATGCACGTGTATAAAAACAGAGTAAAAAACAGATTGAAAAAGAAGTAGATAAATTGAAAAAATTGGAAATATCATTTAAAACCAGAACCCACTGAAAAATGGAGATTTCCCAAGAAACTTTGAAATTGGGGAAAATAACAAAAAAATTAATATTTAAAAGTTAAGAATCTTTTTATATAATATTATTAATGCTCTATTTTTAATATTATTTCAATATTTTTAATATTGAGCACTGAATATAATAATATCTACTGTTTCTTAAATCTTTATATATATATATATATATATATATATATATATATATGTTTGGTTATTCTGTAGGTTTTAACCTTTTTAACCAGTCCCAAAACAAAATACATCTTCCCCATTATTAAAAACAGGAGTTATGCCCCCTACAATACTTTTATATCTTCATCAAAAAATAATGCAATATTAATCCAGAGAACATAAATCAATTCAGGTTAGAGTTAATTAAGTTTCAGTCTCCAACTCAGACAGATATTCTGAAAGACTTTAAAACACAGACAAATAGCTCTTGATTCTACGACATCCACAAAAGTAGCCATTTATTGGTTTATCTTTTTTAATCAATATGTGTCTATTTGAGAGATTTATTCTAAATTTAAAATTCTTTTTTGATTGTTTACAATTTGGTTGTATTATGAGTTTATATTCTTCTTCTATGTGACATATTTCACATAGAAGTAGATGATCATGGTTTTTCACAACTTGATATTCTTTGCAGGTCTTAGCAATCTTTTCCTTTTTATATCCCCTCACTTATTACTCTATCATTTATACAATCTTGTAAGGTAGGTTAATTTATATTTCCCTCTGCCTTTCCTGTCTTCAATATACAGTGTAACTCGGATATAAGAGAGTTGTCGGGACCGGAGAAGTCTCTTATATCCAGGTTTGGTCTATTATATATACATTAACACAGGCTCTTATTTGGGACCAGAGAAAATCTCTCTTATATCCGGGTTTCTCTTATATCCGGGTCACACTGTATCTAATGAATATAAAATTTTACAACCCTACTTTCCTCATTATATGTCCTAGAGATTTCAATTTTCTCTTTCTAATTCTTAGTATAAGTCTCCTTTTTATTTAAAACTTCCTTATTGCTCATATGTTCAGCCCATGGTATTCTAAGTATTTTTGTGTAGAACCACATCACAAGTCTTCTCTTCATCTGTAAAAAAATTGTCCAGCATTTAGTGCCATATAGTAAGATTTTGTTTTTAATCAATTCACCCCAAGCAAGTCGATAATGCCACTAAGATGTGAGAGATTACTGTGAGTGAAATAGAATGAGAAAACTTTAGAAGAAACTGCAAACACAATTCTAAACAGGAAACAAGGGATAAACCTGTTCAAAAGACCAGGGAGGAGTGTGAACTGGACAATAGGCAAACCTATCTACTCTATAGCAGTTCAGCTCTTTTTTCTTTGTTTCTAATGAAAATTTCCCTTGTCTTCATAATTTATTTAGTTTTTGGAAGGTATCTTTTGTTATTACAGTGCACATTCAGATTTCACTCACATTTTCCGTTCTTTGTTAAAACACTTCCAAGGTATTTAAACTTCTAGACTTGTTTGATTTTGACGTCTCCAATTTGTATCTCATATCTTGGGCATTTTCTCTCTAGGACATCCATACATTTTTCTTACAACGGATGATTAGTTCTTTCTGAGCTTATATACTTTCAAGTAAATTCAACTCCTTTTAGGAATATATTAATGCTACAAGAGATTTTCTTCTATGTTTTCTATTATTGAGTATTATGATGTCAATATCGTTTTGAACAGCCAAAATGCTTTTCTTGCTTCTCAAGTTTTGAGAACTTACAAACAACCTAAGCAGAATAAAAGGTGCATTTCAGAAATCATTCAAGTTTATTTAGTTTTTGAAAATTAGACCAGCAAGAAACATCCTTATTTAAATGGATTGGTGAATTAGATTTTCAAAACAGGTAGGAATAAAATAAATTTATACTTTTAAAATTTAGAAAACAGTTAGCAAATTTTTATTTTCTTTCAAGGTTTAGTTAAGCTAATTTTGAAGCAAGTTCCATATGTAAACATTTACCAGTGCCCTCTGTCAGTCTTTTGATTCTTGCTTCTGCCACTATGCACAAAAACTGGATTAATCCCTGTGTATGTTTGCAAGAGAAAGGTGAAATAAGGGCTGACAATATCACTAAGTGGACTGGAAGATAATTCACAGAGACTTGGACTTTGGTATGCATGTCTCTGTGACATGTGGAAGGAGCTAGTCAAGTGCTCAGCTAAACAGCAACCCTATGACCACACCCAATCTGATGATGATATTTGAGAACAACAAGTGTTCAGTGAAATTGCCTTCCCAAAGCACACAAATATATTTCTTATCCAACACTATCTGCCATTTGTAAGTAGAATACGCTTTACCCAAATTTGCTCAACGGATTCTCTTTCTCTTTATCTATCTGTCTCTATATTTGCTAATCTAACACTTTATTTTTATTAATTTAATTTACTTATTTTTTTTTCCTGTGTTCTAATATTCTAACCTAATTTGTAATTTTGCAGTCGCTTAGTTAGTTGAAAATCAGGCCTCCAAAAAAAAAATCATCTTGGACAGCACGTGAACCTAACCTGTCTGAATTCTTATGTAGTAGTGGGACGTTAATTCACTATCAAAACTGTTAAATGTAGACATCTCTTCTACTCCAATAGCTTCATGTCTCGCACTTCTCACCTGTGGAACTCCCTCCCCAGTTCTAGTTTTCCTGATAGTTATAATCTTCAACTATTCAAATGTAATGTCAATCGATGTCTCCAGATGCCCTGATCTATCCCCTAAACTTCTCTTCATCCTTTCCTCTATTACTCCTCTTTGCTCTCGCCCCAACTCTCTGTAACCCCTTATGTGCTAGTGGCTTCCTGCCTTGCTTGGGGTTGAATGCTTTAAAATATTTATATATATATATATATATATATATATATATATATATATATATATAAAATATCAATCATTCAGTCAAGGCCGACCACATTTTGGATCATGATCATTTCATTAGCTATATTGTATATGCTTTCTTAGGGCTTCATATAGTTTTGGATTCAGAGTTGCCGATCTCTTAAAGTGACTGCTACCTAAGTCTGAAGAGTCCAGTCTTCCCTACTATTTATCCCATAACTGGAGGGATTAATAGATTAATACTTTTCCCAAAGATAGTTGTGTGAAAGTGATATGTATCAAAACTTGATTGAAAATCAAACTTGACTTTCCGATTTCTCATTCCAATACACTATCCATTACACCACCTTCTTCTTAATGTGCTGTGTCCCTTCATGATGTAGGTGATCATGGCTCTCCACAATTTCCTGTCTTTTGTAGCTCTTAATAAATTTTGTCTTTTTGTTATTTCACCTGAACCAAGTTCTGTCATCCATTTACCCAAGCTCACTAAGTAGGTTGTGTTATTTTCCTCTGTTCCTCTTGCCTTCAATCTGCCCTGTGAGTATCAGATTTTCTAAGTCCTCTTTTCTCATTATGTGCCCTAGAAATTTCAACTATTTCTTCCTGATGTTAAGTATAAGTTTCCTTTTTCTATAAAACTTCATAGTTGCTCACATGTTCAGTTCATAGTATCCTTAGCATCCTTACACATCCAATTAAAAATAAGTGAAATTATAGTATTACACATGTCTGTTACAAATGATATCTGTTACAAGGAAAGATATTTCCACATAATAAACAAGACAGAGACTCACACTTTTGTATTCTTTTTTAACATTACAATCTTCTTTTATAAGAAGTATGCATATCAAAATTCAGGGTCATTTGGTTGTGTATGCAAGGATAATTCCAAAAGTAATACCTCCTATTTTATAATATCAGACAACATCAGTAGCAGTTGCTGTATTGGCAGTAGTAATTGAAATTTCCAACCAATAACAGATAATTTTCTTTCTTGTTAAAGAGAGGAACTGAACAGCAGTCTGGCAGAATGGCATCTGACATGAAAGTGTATACAAAACAAAGTTAAGTTATTGAGTTTCTCTATGTGGAATAATTTGCACTCATTGACATTTGGCAATGTCAGTGTTTGCATAGACCACACAATGGATGTGAGCATAGTTTAAGCACTGGTTGATACATTTTGACAGTGGTGACAAGCTATTTTCCAAGTGGCTCTACACAGCTGTCAATCCACAATATGTTCATTGCTGGCAAAATGCAGACTGCATTATTTTTCTCCTCTCTGTGTTGTCATTTCAATGGAAATAAATAAGAGTCATACATTTTGGAGTCTCTCTTGAAGCAAACAAACTCTTCTAATTATATATATATATATATAGAGTGAGAGAGTATTCAAGGTCATGTATGAATCAGTATTATCAATGTTTATTTATTTGATATAAAAATGATATAAACATTTATTAGACTATGTCAACACATTCATTGAATATGTATTTCTGTTTGAAGAATTTTTTTGAATTTGTGTCTTTTTTTACTTGGGTTCTGAGAGACTGACATGATATGTGTTTAGGATTGAATCTATTTTTGGTGAAATTTTCTCATTTATTTTGAATCTGGTCTTTTTTAACTAAAAGAAACGAGCACAAAGGAAAATCCATGAAGTAAAACTGGAATTTCAAGAAAAATGTTTATACTTTTAAAAATTTGTGACATGACCGTTTTGTAGATTTTATTCATACACTGAGTTTTGATATGTCTGAATATAAACTGAACTGAAAATATTGCAGTAATATTAAAGAAGATTTAATCCTTGAAGACTTTTGTTAAATAGAAACAAATATTTACAGTTACTTTTAGTGAGTAAAGGCTGTGGGTTTTGGTGAAGACTATACTTTGTTGAGCCTTGTTTACTGGCACTACAGAATAGCAAACAAAGGACTGCATCAGATAACAAAAACATCATAATTTGAAGAATTCCAACAGTAGCAAAAGCTAAAATGGATATCACATGTAACTTGAAAAGAAAATAATGACATAAGCAAATTGTTGACATTTCACAATACTTGAACTTGAATAACCTTTTTTCCTGAAAAATTGTTTTAAGAAAAAGATTACATAAATTTCAAGCAACTGCAATGCTGGTTGCTTGGTCAATGGATGCCAAATGTTTTCTTATAAAGAAATAGCTAGTATTTCAATTGCATTTTTATTTATTTATTAAAACAAAAATATTTTTCTCCGGTTATTCAATGCTTATGCTACATATCTCAAAATACACACATTGTATAAGATAATACAAAAGGTATATTAACCAGTTTGAAAAAGCTGATATTATCTTTACAGAAATGTCTTTATTCTGAAGCAGCTGACAATATATCTCATGAGAAATTTCTTTGTTTTGGTTTTTATTCTAACAAAGAATCAGACAGTGATTCAAGATAATTCATAGATGACAAAAGCAGTTCTGGGTTGTTTGATAAGAGATTTACTGACATGATATCTCAGTTCCAAATTGTTAAAATAACACATATAAAATGATTTATAATAATAACTCTACAGAACAGTTAATAAGAAAGGGTGTATATTCATTCCTATTCCAATGTGATAAGGAATTCATTAGAAAATGGATCTTCAAAAATTGCCTGTGGGATCTCACTTTTTAGCCATAAACCAGTCACCTTCAGTAAAGAATAGCAAACATCTCTCAGGTCCAGATTTATTTTTGCCTAGATCAATACTGGTGCAGTTATTACATAAAAATGACAGCTCTTCATTTATGTGTCATGTTATTTCAAGATGTGGGTGATTGTGGCTCCTATCCTTTTAATTTTAAGCACTCTTTGTCCTCTTACTATTTCTTGCTGTCTCTATTCCAACATCAGTTTATAAAAGTCTATTAGGTATGTTACTAGGTTTTTCCTTCTGCCCCACTTGCCTTCATTATGTCCTGCAAGTGTCAAATTCTCCAAGCCCTCTTTCCTCATTGTGTCCTAGGAATTTGTACTTTCTCTTTATGATTCTAAGTATCTTTTATGTTTTGATTTCCCTTAAAACTTCCTTATTGCTCACATATTCAGCTTATGATATTCTATTTCTCCTTGTGCAGAACTACATCTCCTTTGTGAAGAAATTGTCCAGCATTCACAGCTTGATTGGTATTAAACATGTTTAGAACTCTTTTCTTTATTATTTACATTATTTATATTTCAACTAACAGCCTCACCTTTGTTATCTCAATGTTCCAGCTGTTGTGACCTCTTGTATATTGATCTGGATAACCTACAGTGAATTCTGAACTGGGCACTTTATTTAATCTACAAGAATAGACTGTTCTTTTTCTACTGCCCATGTCTAGTTTATATTTATTGTACTGTTCAGTAATTGCTCACTCATTTTCACTGAGCCTGAGTATAACCTGCCCAACCCAACAATTGAATTTACAATCATGCTGTCACCAAATTCACAAACTAATGCGTTAATCCACTAGACCATTGTTCTGTAGGACAATTTGCTGTAGTGAACTTAGAGCCTTAAACCTAACCTGCCCACTGGTTAATGCTGCAATTGCTGCTGCTTCATGTTTTGATTGCTGCTGCTGCTGCATTTGAAGACTTGCTGCCATTTCTCTTTCTTTTTTTATTAGCAAATCCCATATTGTATTTATTTCTATACTAAGGAGGTCCTCACTCTTTTAAACGTCTAACTCCCCAGTGTTCTTTCTTTCTCTTTTCTTCTTAATACCTTTAGTTTTTGGAATGTTCCATTTGCTATTTCAATGTGCCTTTGGATTTCTGTGTAACATTTTTTCCTCATATAAAATAGTATACAGGGTGTCCATAAAGTTTGCACACGTAGGAAATCTCATTAAGTATATTTTTTTTACCTCCAAAGATTAATCATGCATTTTTTTGAAAGAAAGAATTGATTTCTTTTTCTTGGATATATAGAAGAAAAGAAAGGAAAAGGTGTATTCAATGAAAAACAGAGTTGCAACACACTTGGTTGAAGAGTGAATGTGCTAAAATTGATGGCAATGTGGAGTTACTACATCAAGTTCATGTGAATCTTGAAAAGTTGCATCAACATTTGCATCACAAATGATGGAAATCATATTGAAGATGTTATTTGTTAATATTCAAATTCAATAAAATGGTGTTGAAAATTTAATTCCTTGAAAATATGCATTTTTACCTAGGATGTCCAGAATTTAGGCTCACCCTGAATAATAATAAATCTACAGATCATTTAATAAGAAAGAGTAGATATTCATTGAAATTTGGCAGGAAATGATTACTCCAAAAAATGCTTTGACTACTTCAATATTAACTGTAAACCTCAAATAAGGAATGGTTTTCTCAGGTTTTGACCTCTTTTAGCTGAGATGAATACTTGTTCTGAGAATGACAACATCAACAATAATAAAAATAATTATTTTTAATTTTTTTTTTTTTCTTGAGAAATGGTCGACGGAGGTAGATTAAGGTTGAAGGCTTAAACATTTATCAAATAAGATAAAACTTCCAATAATTATAAACATTCAGTATTGTCCATATTGATATTAATATGCATAAAAATCTTATTATTTTCAATATTCTTTTGAATGGTATTTTAGTTTCCAGTTGGAATTCTTGCAACAACTGATGAATACCCCATTTCAAATGAAGACAAATTGTCTCTTGTAAATTTGCACCAAAATTAAGACAAGGTACTATCTTTAGAATTTTACTCTCTTTTATCTGATTTATATGCTGAACCAGCCTTTCTTGCTTTCTATTCTCTTAAAGAATAGAGTGAAAAAACTTAATTTAAAGAAAAAAAGATAATTATCTTCTAAAAATATCTATTGATTTTCCCACTGCCACTCAAGTTAATGAAGAACAAGTCAGACTGGAAAAATTATTGTGTAATTTTCTCTAAAAGAGTTTCAAAGATTTGCTTATTACACATGTTTATTGTCCACATTAACCAAATGAAATGTGAGAAAGCTTGAATCCTTGATGACAAGCCAATGAAAGCAGAATGAATAAAAAATAATCTGTTGATAGATTATTTTTTTTACCTGTTTTTTTAGTCTGCAGATTACACTTCAAACACCCAAATATCTCTACAAATCTTATATGCTTACAGTCCATGTGTGTCTGTAATTGGGTAGCACTGTATATCGATGAGGCACTAGAAATTTTGTTGTTTTTATTCTCCTTTCACCACAGACAAAAATTGTACATACAAGGACTAGTTAAGACTTCATAGAGATTTTGAGGTATTGTGGTGGATGTCGTAAGAATAGTAAGTAAGAATGTTCTATTTTGGTGTAAGGAATAGTGTGGTATATTTGAGTCAGTAGTTGTGGTAAGCTGGGTTTAATTATAAGAGAGAAGAACAGCCTTTCTCCATCCCCCCTTTTTGGTCTGGTGCCACATTTTAGTATCTTTACAAAATAAATATTGCTTTCCTCTCTGATACCTCAACATTGTGAGTTTAAGCTTAGATTGGCAGTTAGGTCTCATCATCTGTTGAAATTGCTAGATGTGACTGTACGTTCTATTCTAATAGTTTCTTCTCTCACACTTCTCTCTTGTTGAAATCTTTTCTTGCTTCTTGCTTTCCTGTCAATTACAATCTTCAAAAAGTTAAATGCAAAGTCAGTCATCATATTCTGTCTTCTTGAATCCTGTTTTTTTTTCTTGTTGTGTCTCCTCAATAACATGTTCTCAGTTTCTTTCATTCTCAGTAACACTTTGCATCCTAGTAGCTTTATTGCCTTGCTTGGAATTAAATTATTAAACAAAAAAAAAACTTACAATTTTATCAAAACCATATCTCAGAACCACTAGTGCCAGTGGAGACAAAGATACTTTTTGATATGAGAAGTTTTGAACGACTTTTAAGAAGGCATGTTTTTCATTGTATGTAAACATAAAGGGACAAATCTAAAAGTGAAAATCCTCAGTAGACATTGCATTTGAAAAGTTCGGATTTCATTTGATGCAATAATCAGATTAGCTCTTAAAAAAAAAAACACAAAATATGCATTTTATTAATCCAAGATAAAATAAAGCATTCTTGACTGTTGTAAATTGTGCTCCATCTATTCAAAGGAATGTGTGCATAGTCTAACAGATATAAGTGTTGAAAGTATAATCAGTGAGACAATTTCAAATTCCAACCTCATCTGATTTGTCCCATTTTGCATAAATGTCCATGAAAAGGGCATTAATCTGCCTCTTCTTTCTATGCTCTATTGTTTAAATAACAGAGTAGACTTAATTCTCTAGCCTTGAGTGGTGACCACTCTAAGAGAAGGAAAACTCTAAATTCCAAACCATGGAGAAGGCATTGGAAAACCATTTCACTATTTTCCTCAAGAATACATGGTATTTCACAGAAAAATCTCTGGAGAGTCATGATCTCAGAAAGGATATAGCATTAAAAAATTATTGATTTCATGAAATTACTGAATTTTCATTTTTTCCTGCTCTCTCTTTTTCTCTCTGTTTTTTTTTTTTTTTTTTTTTTTAATAATTTCCCAAAAGCTTCTCCAATTCCTTTTGAAAAAAAGTTAACTTCTGGCTTTTTGCTTTTCTGTTCTGCACAGGTTAATTGAACAATCAGCAATTTTTCAAGATCCATAATATACAACTTTTTTTATGAATTTGCCATTAATATCTTCTGGATACTTCTGTTATATATTAAATATAATTTTATGCTTATTATAGCTGATTACATTTTTTTTGACATCCTATTTTCAGGTAAGAATTTATATCAGCAACAAATGTTATTTACTGAAATTTGCTTAGTCTAGCACAAAACTGCAAATAATAGGCAATATAGATCCACTACCCTTGTTAAAACTGAGGATCAAGTCTTTTATCTGTGGTTATAATAACTTTTTGGGTAATATTTTGATGTAAGAATCAATGTAATTTTTTATGACATGGAGAAATTATTCACACTACAGGCATATAAATTTATACAAGATAATGACAAAGATTTGTAAATAAACTAAAAATATAGTGTTGTCCCTCACTAATTCTTGAAATATATATTCCAAGAATTACAGCATCACTTGAAACAGCAATTAGTACTGAACACTATACTTTGTTTCTTCCAAGGTTAGGGTTATTCATAAATGGCCAATACAGGATGAACAGCAATAACAAATCATAAAATAGGCAATCATATGAATATGTGATATTAAATGTAATGAGATAGAAGATTTGTTTTTACTGTAGATTTTCTTTACTTCTGTTCACCCAGTACAAGGCCCAAGTGGCACTAATGGTAGAGGCTTGCTGAATGAATTGTGTAATATGAACATAAGAGGAAGTAGGAAGAAAAGATTATGAGGATATGGCAAATAGACAAAAAGTGATCCTTGACTTGAATAGATTAAGATTGTAGTGTTCAAGGAAGCATCCACATGGGAGTCTGTTCCACAATGTAGTGGTTTTTGGGAAGAAGCTTTCACAGTGGACCTCACTTCTGGCCAAAGAACTATGTAAGAAATTAGGGTGATGCAATTCTATGGACATAGAAAAGCAGGTTTTGACTGTAACGGTCTAAGAGTGTAACACCAAAGAATGGAACTTGTCCAAAAACTTGCCAGAGAAGTAGCTGTGGAGGAGCATGTGACATGTAGAAAAGGGGCAGTAGTGTGGGAATCTCTACAAGTTATCTCCTACAAGGCTGTCTAAATGACTTTGAACACTGTCAAAACTGGAAAGTGAGGATTTGGAAACTCCAACCCAGTTATGATAGCAAAACTTCATTTTTGGTCTGATCTGAGTCTTACAAAAATAAAGTATGTCAGAAGGAATCAAGTACTTACTAGAGCAGTATTCTTTCCTTATTAATAATATACTTTTGTTGTTTTATTTCTGGGATTGACTATTGTAGGAAAATGAAATAAAACCAATAAATAAAATAATAATAAAGAATTTAAAAAAAAAAAAAACAAATAAATTAATTTTCCCATGATGCAAGTTATAAAAAAACCGGAAAGGGTTTCTGGACCACATATGCGATTTTATGGCCCCATTTCCGGAAAAAATAGAATCTTTCTCTTTCCAATGCTATCATTTGGACATGTTTCAATAGCCCTGCTCCTGGAGTAAAGATTTGGTCATCCCAACCTAGCTTGAGGCTGACTTGAGCTTAACTATCTTTACCCATTCTTGTCCTTACTTCTCACAAATTATCTATGTACCAGAAAGGAAAACAAACATACTCAGGAGACATTTAATTTTGCTTCAATACAGTCACCATAAAAAATAAGCCCCTGTAGTAAAAACTCAAGTTTTTTTGTATGCTCTGCTATTTTTGTTTTGTTTATATACTGAGCATTCATCTTCACCTAAAAATACACACAAAACCTGCAACCTTGTTAACGTCTACACTACCATTAACTGAAAATATGTCTTGAACAATTGATGTGTTTTTTATGGCTTATAAATCTTTCTGAAACTATGGAAACCAGAACTTTGAAGGTATAGATGGCACTGTAGTTTTCAGTCTTTACCTTCTAGTATGTATGAAGAACTGAAGGAAAGGAAAATATTATAGATACAATTGAGGTAGGCAGTTCACTTGATTATTTTAGAGGAAACGATGAAGCTGCACAGTTCACATGATGAAAGACACAGCAGAGATGATCAGTTCACCCAATTAGAAACACCATGGATGTGCGCATTTCCCTTGATTAGAGCCACAGTTGATGCAAGCTGTTCATTGATTATAAAACATTCAAAACACAATAGGTATGTGCATTTCACCAGATTAGAGACACAATAGATGTGTGCAGTTCACCTGATTGGGAACAATAGAGGTGTGCAATTCTCTTGATTATAAAATATTAGCAAAACAATAGTTTTGTGAAGTTCATAAAATGATCTCTGAGGGTATGCTTCCAAAAATCTTCACTTTGAGACTAACATAGCCTTGGTGAATTGTTTCCGCTACACAATTTTCATTTGTTATAGAGTTGATCCAGTGTGATTGCATTACACCATAGAGGCAAGGTTAAGTTAATTAAAGGTGAGGCAAGTTGCTAAGCAAAGCCATTCAAGTGAGATAATGACCTGAAAAAGCAGAGAAAATATATGGAGTTATTCATTTTGCAGATGGACAAAGAGGCCTAAAGGCACTTTCTCATTAACCCACCCATAAAGTTACTTTTACCTGTTCTGACATGTCAACTTCTTGGTACGGTTTTATTATACTCAAAGAAAGATTTACTGTCTGTTGTTTTGAGAAAGAGAAGCCAAGAATACAGAAATAAGCTAATAGAAACACACTTGACTCCCCCCCCACTTATCTATGAGTAATGCGTTCTATGCAGTAAATAGTATCAAATCCTATATATGACATAATTCTTCATATGATGATGACTAATTATAAGTTAGGTACAATAAAAGATTGTACATAAATGGTAATAGCTGGCCACTCGCATTCAAGGATACCCGTCTACTTGGGCAGCTAGCCAGTCCCTATTGCAGACACTTGCTCAAACACATTTGTGTTTGCTCAACACCCACAGAGCTAACCTGTGGTTTATACTGTAACTATGCTGAGCAGACCTTAGTTACAGTTTCTGGGAGAGAGCGTGTTATATAGTGTGATCAACAATTTGAATAAGGCCAGAGTGCTTAATACCTCAGCCACGATGACTTGTGGCTTTGTACTCAAGAGTTCCATCTACTCAATTTCACTTACAAGGCTTGGGTCAACACATAGTATGATTTTTCAGGCACTTTCCAAAGGTGTCACATGTGGGGGTCGACCTCTGTCCATTCAAATCGACCATGGTGAGATTTGAACCCAAGTCTCATGGTCAGAAAGCAAACATTCTAACTGCCTGGCCATGAATCTATACATAAATAGTAAATACTAATAAAATAAAACAATTATAATAATATAGTTCAGTGATTCTCAACTGCCATGCTGTCACCCATTGATGCATTTTGGATTTCAATACAAAAGAAAAATCCCACATTAGCTAAAAAGGCTTTTTCAGTTTTATTGCAATGTTTTATTCTTATTTATGTGAATTAGGCTTCTCAACCCTAAATATCATAAAAAATAAGAAGCAAGGAAGAATACGCTCAACTGAAGAAGAAATGAGGATCTGCTTATCACACATTCAACCAAATATTGTAGAAATGACAAAATAAGCATGTTTCACATTAAAGAAGCTGCACAAATAGTTAGATAGAAAGCTTGGAATAAAATAAATTCATATTTGTCTGTGTATATTTTTTTAAAATCTATTGTTTTATTTCATAACATTTAAATGTATACCCTTTAAAAATTTTGCTAAGTGTGCCGTGATATATTCATTTGCTTCTAGGTGTGACATTGCATAAAAAGGTTGATTAACACCAAAGTACTGTAATGAATGTTTTATGACAGATTTGTTCTTACCATAGATATTATTAGTCACAATGAAATATTAACAACAATAAATGGGAACAATTACAACAATATACTGTAATAAAAGTTATGTGATATTCTTACTACAGATCATATTAGCACATTCAGAGATGAACAACAATTAATAATAAAATAAAGCAATTACAACAATATACTGTAGTAAAAGTTAAGTGATAGATAGAAAACTTGTTCTTATGACAGATCTTGTTAGGCATATTAAGACATAAGTAAAAATAAATAATAATAAAATAGAACAAATATTGCGCTAAATTGTGAGAAATAGTACAGAAGATTCTCTTTTATCATAGATTAAATTGCTTAAGCATATCACACACACACATATATATATATATATATATACATATAAAAAAAAAACTAGAAACACTGCTAATGTGCAAAAGCAGAGGAAGAGTAATCAAGAGGACAGCAGATACCAATAGAAATTGCATTTTTCAGATTAAAATTGGTTGGTTGGAAAGAATGGAGGGACTTCCACAAGTAAGAAGTGTAAGAAAAGAAACTGTTAGCACAGAATCACATGTTCCATCTAGCCAGCTCAACAGTAAATTGATGAGACTTCATCACCAGTCTGGTACTGTGATTAAATTTGAAGAGTCTAGCACTATAGCAAAGAGCAATATTTATTCTGTTATCTACAGAAATGTGGTACAAGACCGAAAAGGGGATTGGGGAAAGGACGGTCTTCTTCTGTCTTAACTATAACTTAGCTAGCCGCAAGCACTGACCCAATCGTACGAAACAATATTCCTTACACCAAAACAACATATTCATACGTACCTTTCTTACTACAACCATCATGATACCTCTTTGACTCTATGAAAATACTAACTAGTCCCCATATTTACAATTTGATGTCTGTGGGGGAGAGGGGAATAAAACAACAATTCTAAAAGTTAACCCCAATGAGTATTTACAATATGAATGCAAAAAACTATTTACAAGAAACTAAAGAAAATAAGATTAGTAATATATAGCAAAGAGCTCATCCAAACAATTACCATGAAAGTATTTATAGAAATGGCAAAAGTAGGCTACTTCATGGCAGGGAGAAAGTCACTGAAGCCAACATGCCAGATCAGGGCCAATAATATTGCTGATTCTTCTTTGGATTTTATCAAGGAGCTCTAGGTAGATAGCAGGAGCACCAGACTATATGTGGCAACAATATTGTTAGCCTGGATGAATGGTTGTCGTATAGATGTATAAGGTAGACTCTGGAGAGAAAAATCATCTAGCGCAACAGTGAACCAAGACCTTCAGCCGACCTAGCAATTTGATTCAGTATAGTCTTTCCACTTTGTGTCAGCCAAGACTGTTAGCCCAAGAAGGTGCAACAAGTCCCCCTCCTAGAACTCAGCATCAGCCATGCTGATGGAAGGTAGAGAAGATTCTCTCAGATGGTGAATAGAGAGCAGTTTAGTTTTGGAAGCATTAAAATTAACAAGCCATCTTTTTCCCCCAGTTAATAATATTGTGTATGCAATACTTCCTTTTCAACCTTATACATTGGATAGCTGCCATACTCTCTACAGATCCATTAATAAATTATCCCTACTTACAAACAAATATTTTTCAAAAGTTTTTGATATTATTACATATTTTCAAGACATAATGACTATCCAATAACAAAATTACTTACAACATTGAGATCCATAAATGATTCCATCTCACTTTTACAACTACATGCTTTGAAAGCATTTCTACATTCACTCAAAGTGTATCATCATAATTTATCTTAGTACCCTTCGATCCAATAATGATTCTACTTACAGGGGAATACATTTTTCAGTACAATTTGATGATATACTTTCAACAGACATTGGCTGTATTTATTAAAATAATTTTTTTTTTTTTTTTTGAAAAAAATATAAAAATTATATTGTATTATTTTTTTGCTAATTTATGTTAATTTTAAAATTTTAAACAGATATACTCAAAATACATTTTGGAGGCTAAGACACAAAGCATTAAGGTGATTTCTTTTAAGCAACAGGAAATCATCGGTTGTTAATTGATAATACTCAAAAATTTGCACAGAGGATAAAATACCAAGTAGAAGCTCATTAGCTTTCACTGCCATCTGTCTTAGTGTCTTGATAAAAGCACAAATACTGCTGCAGCCTTGCTATTCCCCAAAACCTCTCAAAAAACAAAAAAATACAGTGATTGATATTTCTGAAGAAAATATTTACCAGAGGGGCAATCTCTGTACCATTGCTGTGTGACCAATAGGGTAGCCCCAGATCAATAGACAAATACAAATAATGCAAACAAAAAGAAAATAATATTTCAAAAATATCCTCAGAGATATATTCCTGGTCAACTCTTTGACTGAAATTCAAATGGAGAGACAACATACTCTGTTGACCAAAGTCTGATAGCTCGTCCCAGATGAGTAAAATTGTACTGGATTGCAACTCTTGGAAAAAAAATAAGACATAAGTTATCAGTTATCTCCTGTTAATTTCTCTCTGAAAATTCTTCACTGCCTTAACCGGGTATTGAACTCACAATCTTTGGGTCCTGTCACTGGATCTAACTAACGCCTTTATCCACTGTGCCATGTGTCCTCAATTAACAGGAGATAACTGATAACTGACATCCATTAGACATGGCACGTGGAACTAGAACAATCTACCCCAGTGAGTGAAATAAAGGGTTCAGTTTGACATTCCAACCACCTGAAGAAGGCTGGAGCATACAATGGCTGAAACATAATAAATATGGCAACAAAGATGAGGACAATAGTCTGAATAATGTAAATAATGTATTTAATACCTCATCTCAGAAATATAGACAAATTAATCTACTTTCTTCAATTCAAACTTGTCATCCACATCAAGAATGGTCCACAATAACTGCCTTCTTCCTCTTCTTCTCCTCAGCTTTCTTGGACATAGGCCTTCGTCAGATACACGGTGACGAATGGGCCAATGTGTTTTGGTATGGATGGATGTTACATGCTTGGGAAGTCATGTCTCTTTTGATTTAAGATTGCCCAAGAATATTTGTCATAAGTGAATTCTGAGTCATTATCTATTACACCACCCACACATCCAAGCTTATAGCACCTGGTATTTCCAAGCAGTCACCATCTAGGTAGTGACCAGTCTTGATGTTGCTTAACTTTTGTGATTGAATGAGAACTGGTGTTTCAGTAGTGTATGTCATGATATGAAATTTCAATCATCTATTGATAAAAAATCAAAAAATAAATCACTAATTTCACAGCACACCACCATACCATGGAAGTCATCAGATTATTTCACCTGATTCAGTAGCATATACTACTTTATGGCTAATTAGTTTTATTTGATTTGGTTGTAATGTGTTTAGTCCACCAGATTTGACCATTATGTCTGGAAAGGGTTAATGACTTACAATTGTCTTTGATATCATTGTTTACCATATTTTCAAAACTCCACAGGGAGAACAATCTCTGTTGGAAATAATTAATTAATTCTTACTGTATTTTTAAAATTACATTGACTTTACTGCCACAAATTGTCTTACTTCATAAAAATCTATTTGTGGTTCATAACTACCTATAATGTGCTTAATCTTCTTCCATGTGCCATGTCCCATCAGGACATTAGTGATCATAGCTCTCCACAATGTTCTCTCCTTTGTAGCTTTTAGTAAATTTTGTCTTTTGTCATCTCTTATAAACACTGTTCTGCCATACATTTATGCATGCTCATTAGGTAGGTTGTGTACTGATTTCCTTGCTCCCTCTAACTTCAATATGTCCTGTGAGTATCAAATTTTCCAAATTCACTTTCCTCATTAATTGACCTAGAAATTTCAACTCTCTTTCTGATATTAAGTGTTAGTGATTTTAATTCCATTTTCTCTAAAACTTCCATGTTTAGTCCATAGTATCCTCAGCCTTCAGCCTTCTCTTCTTCATCTGTAATGAGTTTGTCCAGCATTAACTACCATATAGGGAAAATAATATTATGTAACAGTTCAGTACTCTTTTCTTGGTTTCTAACAAAATTTTCCTGTTTCTTAATACTTTGCTTAGATTTTGGAAAGCATCTTTCACTATACCAATCTACCCTCTGATATTGGTGTTACACTTTCCGTCCTCTTCTTGTACTTGTTTAAATTTAGTATATGGTAGAGTAATGGATAGCAACTCGGATTGAGGAATTGGAGAGCCAAGTTCGAATTCCAGTTGAATCCGTTACATTCTCTTTGGGAAAGGTACAAATCCTCTTCTACTTCCAGCTATGGGTAAGTAGCAGGACAGACCGGGTTCTATAGCCTTGGATGACAACTGGTCTACCACAGAAAAAAATGTCAACCTACTCCAGGAAAAATCTGCCTCATCAGTCATGTATTAAAAGATACATGATTGGCTAAGAGTGTATCACATATGGCACATAACTGATTGATCTCCAATTTATAATTTACATGTTGTACTGTTCCTCTTGCTGACAACCATACATTCTGTCTTCTTTTTTCTCACTTTCCTTTAAATACTTTCTGTAGGCAGTCTTGAATTTTAATACACAGGAAAAAAATTCTATCTTGAAAATTTTAAAATTGAATAGATTACTTATACTATCTTATACTGTTCTTTTCTAACTCTTATTTTGTTGGTTTGCTAAATAAAAACTGTCTTGGCCAGTTAATGTAATGAACATGGCTCCAAATCAACTGTTCAAGAGTTTTGGTATATCATTATCAAAATCATTATTTAACCATCAATAGTATTTTTTTTCTGAATGAGCAATGAAGATTCTAATACTTAACAGGATTGTTCAAGATAAAAGAGACAAAAAAGACATTAGAAGAATAATTTATATTATATTTGCATTTGGTGAAAATTTGAAAAATTTAGAATAAACTATTTTTGATCAAGTATTAAATCTTTTATTTATAATTGCAGATGATAAATTCTTCTACTTTTCTCTATTATGGTAATATAAGACTGACATTTTGAGCTGTTCTCCTTCATGCCTTGACTGCA
>CAHIKZ030000070.1:797500-865000 GCA_903632075.3 Acanthosepion pharaonis
GTTTCACTGTTGACTGCAGTCTTTTTAAATCAAACTTTTGACTACAGAGTCTCCATACCCATACTCTTCTACTCGGAAAATAATGTGAATCTTGACTCATCAGGGAAAATGACAGTGGTCCAAAAGGTCACAGGTCTCTCCACCATCTCATGAGCCCAATCCATTCTGTGTTTGATATTGGCTGGACGGAGAAGTGGTTTCCTCCTCGCAGCTCTGCCATAGTAGCCCAGCTTGTTAAGATACCTGACAGCTGTTCTGGGACTGACATCATCTTGTGTTGCTATGTCAGAGGCCTTGCAACGTGGATCCTGTTCAACATTTCTTTCGACAAGACGCATGATTCTTTCAGAGGGCCCATGGCAGCCTGGATGAGGTTTTGTGCACTTCTTGCCCTCTCTGGTGAATTGTACGATCACTCTATTAACAGTAGAAAGAATTTCAGATATTTTTCTATTACTAAGACCACCTTCATGTTGGCCCACGATACGTCCTCGCTGAAATTCAGATAGGTCTGATGCTCCTTTGGTTCATTGCATGTTCCAGTTTTGTTATCTGCAATTTTAATCAAATAATCTAAGTTAATTTATCTTGGTTATTAAAAAAAATTAAGTTAGTTTATCTTGGTTATTAAAAAAAATCAGAAATAAAATTTATCTTGGTGTCTATTCAATTCTGTCATGTATGTGTATATGTGTGTGTGTGTGTGTGTGTGTACAGGAACCCTTCAATTAGTGCAGCTAATTTGTACACTGGTAACTATAAAAAAAATCACTTTTTAATTACAATGATTAAACTGAAGAGTGTTTTACTGCACTAATCAAGTATTATGTATGCACTAATCAAATTTTGGTATATAAAAATTTTAGCGCATTAATCAAAAATGCATTAATCAAATGCACCTTTATTGAGGAATGCTTGTATATAATTGCCACTTGCCCATTCAAATAGAATGCAATACAAGGCTGAGTTTAATTTGAAAGGAAAGATGTATATAGACTAGCCTGTCAGTATTTACCCTTTTTGGGATGCCTCAGGAACTGTGTAATGATCATAGAGGGGGAGGTATTGTCTAGGGGATAGTTGCATGACGCTTGAAGACATTATATTAATTTTTAACCACCTGGCCTGTATTTACAAAAATAAAAAAAAAAATTCTTTCTCTATATCTCAGTCTCTGATAAAGATTTAATAAAAGTGAAACGTGTTTATAAATGTTCATGATTGCCTTTATACTATCATATATATATATATATATATATATATATACTCGACTCTCCCATCTAATTTGACGTATGAGGGTCAAGCAGATCAGTTCCCAGGAAACTGACAGCCCGACAACAGCACATGAGAATTGATTATAGTGGTGAAGGTTTCGTGCAGGACCATCCACACTTTTTGAAGGCAAAGAGACCTATATATATATATATACACAGAGACCTATATATATATATATTGTCATCCACAGACAGACTGTTTCACTGCACTGTATCACAGCTAATCAGTGTGGCTAGACATTCAATTGCCTTAAGCTGGGATCAAAACCTGACTGATTTGACATCACTCAGAGATTTTCCCCTAAGGAAGAAGAGGAAGGTGAATTTTTGTGTATTTATTCTTATGAATAAACACACCAGTGACTGAGAGGGCTCAATTCATAGAAGAGCTTTGCATTATCAGCAGTAGTAGTCACACACACATGCATGTGTATGCATGTGTGGGTGTCGAAGAGAGCGAAAGACAGAGACAAATATTTATTCTAATTTGAATATACACAGTAGCAGAATTATCCCGCTTTGCCTGGTCAATGTGTGGGTGAAGTAATGATTAGCAGATCAAAGTGAAAAATTAGATAGTGGAGTTGTGGGTTTGAATTCCTGTTGGGTGAGTTACATAACCAGCAAAGGGTTGATAAGCTGTAAAAAATATATAAATCAACCTTGCTTGTGTATAGCTTTAAAAAGATGCTGAAAATCTTCAATTAAGTCAAAGAATGATGATTCTGTTTAAATTGTTGCTTCTAAACAATTAAACAAAATCTATTTTAATAAATTTGTGGGTAAAAATCCTTTTTTTAATATTGTACTAATTTATATAATTACTATATTTCTAAAGAAGTAATGCACTTTTTTATTTATTAATTTATAAGGTAATATTTACCTTTTCTTGTTCATTCCATGGCTGAGTTAGTACAAGTATGTTGGATCTAATATGGTTTCTCCTGCCAAAGGGAGCACATAGTTTTCTTTAACAACTTTTCTCTAATATTCAGGCTGATAGACAAAGATAAATAAATATACTCTCTATAAATAAATGGAGTGTCTACTGAAATAAGGGTATCCTCTAAAATTAAGGTTTAAGTTATAAACTCTGTGGGAATAATAAAAAAAAAAAACAGTTCTTTTGTTTGCATTAGGATATGAGACTGAACAAATATGAATATTTTGGGAGTCAAAGAAAGATTCGAGTTTATAGTAAACTTGTTTGATCATTGAAGCATTGAATCAGTATAAGCACGTTGCATCTAATAACTGTTTCGCTTGCCAAGGAGGATGCAGATTCAAGTCCTTCTGGAGAGCATATATTTTTATTAAATATGTTTTCTCAGATATTCAGGCCAGTAGATGAAAATAAATATACTGTTTAATAAATAGAGTGTCTACTCAAATATGCGTATCAACTATAATATTTTAGTAATAAAATAATTACTATATAAGAACTTATTTTAATGAAGAATTTTTCCTATGTTAGTTGTTTTATTTATCCCTTTTCATGTCTTTTATAAATTTATTAATTGGAAATTAACATAGATTATCTAGAGTTTGAACTCCTACTGCTGCTTCTGTTTTCCATGCTTTAAATGCCATGGCAAATGAACTCTCACCTGATTCTTTTTGATTTTTTTTTAGAAATAAATAAGTGCTTCCATAAATGCTTACAAGCAAGGATCTTCTGGTTTATGTAGTGTGATGTGAAAAAGATATCTTTTGCAGTTCAGTTGAAAATAGCAGTTTTGGCCCTAAATTGACCTGAGCCAACCTTGAAAGACAACACCACCTATCCCATGAGTTAAGGACTAATTTTCATCCTCCAGAGTTCAGCTGCTTAACCAGCTCTAAGACGCATCCACTGACTTAATAATAATAATAGATGTTTATATCTTTCTCACTTTTAAAATCAGTTCTCATAAAGATTGATAAAAAGATATGCTCCGAACATCTGCTAACTTTTTTTTCCAGACAACATTAGTTTCCACTTTAAAAGCTAATCTTATTTATTTTGTGAGTAAATTTTTGTCTTACACTTCTCACCGGTTGGAAATTTGTAGTGTATATAATTTATCTTTGAAAGTGATCAGAAACAGATGGATGAGTTTTCAATAAACTCTCACACTGTCATATAACGTGTAAGGGCAACCTTTCAAAATGCCTAAAGGCATGAATCAACAAAAATATTACTTTAGTCTGAGGAAATCCTAAAGGAAGAAATGTATTACAAAAAAGCCTTTCCCGTTTTGTCATTAATTTTCTAAACATTGTTCTGATATGTAAGAATTTATATATCATCTTCTGCCACAGCAACTTTTACATGAGAGCTGCTCTGACAAGCTTTTTTTCCAACTACATGAATTTAATCATGCTACTAGATTGGCATCTAGGTCCCACCTGTTTACAGTTGAAATAACTAAATGCAACCACCACTTCTACTCCAAATTTTTTTTTTCTCATGCTTCTTATCTGTGGAACTCCTTTCCACGTACTTGTTTCCCTGATAACCATAATCATCAAAAATTTAAATGCAATGTCAATTGCCATTGTCATCTTTTGTACTTTTCTCAATCTTCCCTATACTCAGGCTTTTCTCTTACTTTCACTCCCTGCAACCCCCTGTATATTAGTAGCATTCTCACCTTGCTTGTGGTGAAATGATTATATATATATATATATATATATATATATATATATATATGTTCTACTACCCCCCCACCATATTAATTCTGTTATTTACCATTTCAAATGTAGTTGTGGATGCGATTACATAGGTAGAACGACACAGCGGCTGGATGTTAGAATTAAACAACACGTACCTGCTATAATACGGAACAAAAAATTTTCTTTGGGTAATACCATTCGTAACACGTATGGTTCTTCGATTGCGAATCACTTTATAAAGAATCCCACTTGTGCGATGGATTTCAGTCTGAACTGGTTTCCGTTTTGGCCAGTTCGCACTCATTATTCCATCTTAAGGTGTTGGAATCGCTTTACATCAGGTCCAGGCAACCTGCTCTTTGCAAACAAAGAGATTGTTTCTTGGACTTGCTGTACTGCGCTTCTAGCATCTTGGTTGGTATAATTTTTTATAATATTTTTTTGTTTTTTGTTGTTTTTGTTTTTTTTCTCCCTGTCCACTCATTCATGTCATCCATGACAGACTTTTTCTTTTTCTTTTCCTCATAATCTTAGTTCCCCGTTAACAGTTCTGATGAGAGGGGGATTGAAACCGTCGACTGGTATGTGTTTTGTTTTAAATCTATCATGGCCTACAATATAAAATTTCTTGTTTTTAATGCCTTAATATATATATATATATATATATATATATATATATATATATATATATATATATATATAGTCATCTGCAGACAGACTGTTTTGCTGTTTCATATCTCATCAGTGTGGTTAGATATCCAATTGCCCCAAGCCAGGATCAAAACCCAACTGATTTGGTATCAGTCGGAGATTTTACCTCTAAGCCATTGGTGCATGGCAGAGATGAAGGTGAATTTAGATGTATTTTTTAAACAAACACGCCAGTATAGATATATTTCTTTTATATATATATATATATATATATATATATATATATAATTTAACATGTCATTCTGTTATATAAATAAACATAAAAATGTTGCATCTTATATACATGAATATTTTATATTGTACAGTAAAGTATATTACATTAAAGCATTTTTATATTAAAAGCTTTCATGGTAAATATCGGTCTCTTGGGTTACAATCATATTTAATGGACTTTCAGTATTAAAGGACATACCTTTCCCCCATCAGTCTGTTAAATCAAGCTTTATTGTAAATTGGTTTGTAATTAACCTCAACTTAGCAACATGAGTCCTTATTTAAAAATGTCATTTGAAGGGGAACTAAATTGAGAGGGGTGCTTATTTTAAAAATATAACATTTATTTATACAACTATAAAAATTGCATGGACCAGAAGAAAAACAACAAGAATAATCTATCACTTTTAACACAAATATGCTTTTAAATTGTTCAAAGTCCTTCAGTATTAACCTCCTTATCATCCTCAGAGTCTTCATCTACAATAAAATTTGTACTGCATGCTTCCTCTATATCGGTGCCAGTTACTTCTTGTAAAATAAAAAAAGAGAAATACAAACATTTTGAGATTAAATATGAGTGTGCATATAATTTTCAAAGGATAGCATATTTTAATCAAATTAATTCATTAATAATCACCCACTTTTCATTTCTTAAATATATTTTAGTCATTCTGTAGTGCTTTTTCAAGAGAGGTGCTTATTTTAAATTAAAAAGGGGAAACACAAATCAAGTGTTTATGGTAGGTCACTGCCCTCTTGCATTGTATGAAAAATGCATTATTCTAATCCAGCTATGGATACACATTTCTGGACATAGAAATCGGACCAAAAGGATATTGGTTTTAGATATTCCCAGATGAAGATAGTAGGTTACTAACACAAATCTGATAAGAGACTTGAATAGTCTGGGTCATTACCTGAGAAAGTACTTAGATTTGGATAAAGATCAAAACTACAAAGTTTTCTTGAATGTTCAACTGGCTGACCAAATTAACTTGATATTTCCAATGCCCGTCCTTTGTCTTAAGCCAGTTCAGTGTGATTGAACTTTATTCTTTTGATGGCAGAACTCAACAATGTGAAAGAGAGATAGTTTGAAAGACTAAAAGGAAGTGTAAAGCAAATTTTTGGCACTGGTAAAACTAAGTGACCATCTTAACTAAATCTTGACCCATGATTAGACAACACTTGTTTTTAGCAGAGGTTTTTACATCTATTTTGAGATGCTATGAAAAGACAGCTTTCTTCTGTCTTTATTTTTTACTTCTTGATTATAGATTTTTTCATTTCTTTTTTTTTTACTTGGTTCAGTGCCAAATAAAACTTGTTATTTTGCCCTCTACTCAATCCCTCTTGTCCTTTTAGTGTATTTCGAAGCAAATAAGACAAATACAAATCATTATCGTCATTTTTTTTGCCATGAAACATTAAAAATGCACTTGCTATATAATAATCATTAATTTTGTGTCAGATTTCAATAACTAAATATCTACAGAATTATATGAAAATTGATGTATAAAGGCTTTATTTTAAATGTCATTTTTTTACTATCTGTCTTTAATCCTTAAACAGTGGGAAAATATTGCATGACTATGCCAAATGGGTAAAAAAAAAAGAAAATAATTTTTTAAAAAGTAGTTTTTAGCATTATTTTCACTTTAAAAATATATAAAAAAATAATATTTTAACTCCTTTATATTATAAAACTAAATAAAGAATAGAAGTAAAATAGATATCTGGTTCCTAAATTTAATATTTTAACCGGCTGAGACTCACTGAAAAATTTCATGCATAATGGAGTTGTACATTGTTTACTCCAAGTTGTCATCATTTTTTGCTTCTTTTCTTTTTGAAAAGTCACACATGCAAATATAGCTATGTCTTTGGCTTGTTCTTCCAGATTCATTTGCAGGCAAATACTCCAAGAAATGACATAACCTCATAAATCCTAGAGTCCTTAGCCAACTCATCATTTAGACCTAAATCATGAATAAATGAGATTTGTATCATTTGAAAATTTTACATCATCAACTAATGATATCTAGTAAAATATCAATTTTGATGCATAATATTTAATGTTACAGGTCAAGCATTGATACCTGCATTGTTGATATAATTTACATAGCAATTCTCAGATTTTCTAAACTTTACTTTGAGCATTGATCAAACATCATTAACTTTTATCTCACATTTCTTTCATCATAATTTTAATTCCTTTTCATTTTACATAGTCAGATTTAATCAGTATTTAGCCATGTTTTTATTCTGATCTTGGTTTCATCTAATAATCTTTGGTAAGTTTACAGGTGTTTGAAACTAGCCAAAAAATCCAATTGTTTTCAAGTCTTTGCATGGAGATTAAGCGACTAATCCACTGCTACCTATTTATTTGCTTTATACGGTATTTTCTTATAATGAAATAAAAAATAAAATTCACATAGATATAACTGATATTTTGCTAAATGTATTTACCATTAGTATAAATGTTGTAGCCTAGAAATGTTACTGAATGAGGTTGGAAATGAAATGGTAATCTTTATAACATCAACAAATACAATATTTGCCAGCAGGAAGAAGTAGGCAAACCACTACTAGTGGTTGACTACTTAGCCAGAATATTACCCACTAAACACTTCCAATAGTGTCCAGTGTATTTATGAGGATTGAGACATACCCATTAGTGTTCATTTGTATGGTATATAACAATAAGTTTAAATTATTCAGTTGTAAAACTGATGTAGCACATTATTGTCACCCTGTATATTATTTATTTTAATAAGATTATATTAGAAAATATAAAAAAGAAAATGTTTCCAAATAATAAATTGAGTTGTAATCATTTCTGAAAATTTTTAGGGACATTATTATTTAAGTTTTTTATTTGTTTATATGTTGAAGGATGAACTGTTTTCTACCCTTCAACCTCTTTCTCACAGATAAAACGTTGCTAGTATCTTGCTATTCTACCACTATTTTCATGACAGATGTTTGGGCAAACTGCATTCTTTGGTTCCGCTAGTCCAGACATTTACAGTTTGGGCCCATCATGCCAGATAAAGAATCAGCTCCTACTCATTCTCTTCATATTCTATCAGTAACTAGTAAATTCTACTTAGCGTCTTCTTCAGAACTGTTGCAATGTGGAATGGTCTCCCAAAGAAATGCTTCACTGATCACTACAATCTTAACCTATTCAAGTCTAGATTTAACTGTTATATTGCCAACATATTCCCATAAACTATGCCTCTTACTCTGTAACCCTTTACCTTGAGTGGATCTTTGGCCTTATCATTGTAACAAAAAATCTGTCCTTGATATCCTCATAATATGCAGTCCTTGAACTAGCCTTATACACCCTTACATCATCCACATTCCCTAATTCTCTATCTTGAGTGGCTCTTAAACCTTGTATTAAGAGAACAATAGTTTAAAAAAAAATGATGACAAAAGCTATTCTTTCCCTCAATTTTGAACTTTAAACAAATAAAAAAGAATGGTTGCATAATGTCTTCAGCAACTGGTTATACAAGTTCATGAAAATAGTCTTTCTAAAAGAAGATCTCAATCATCCATGTCTTGTTTTTCTCTTGCCATTCATCTTCTTGTCAATTGGTTTATGAGATGTTTAAGAATACACATGTAAAGATGATCTTGTACATGTATCTTTTACAACAATAGTACAAATGTCAATTCCAATGTGGATTATGACTTTATAAGATTACAATTAATTGCCTAAGCATTCTGGTTTGAAAAAAATATGTCATTTTTTATTTTGTCTAACATATTTAAAATGTGCTTATTTTAAAGTTATTTCATCCCAATCAAGGCAATAAAGTCATTAAGACTTAAGGGGTTACTAATTGTGAGAGAATATGAGAAAAAGAAAACATTATTAAGGGGAGAGAACAATAAAAGTGCAGGAATTAATAAGACAGAAGATATTGGTTGGATTTGCATTTAAATTTTTGAACATCAAAGTTAACTGTAAAGCAAGAGGCTGGAAGAAAGTTCTGCAAGTGAGAAGTGTGAGAGAAAAAACCTGTTATCATAGAACTTATGCTTACATCATGCAACTTCAACTGTGCTTTCTTTTTCTTTTTTTTTTTAAATATTTTTTCTTTCCATTTTTGATTAGGATATTTTGCCTTTATATCTTTACATTCAAATCTGTTATGAATTTCTTTTCTTACAAGCTATTTGAATCATAATATCTCATTTTAAAAAAATATAAAAAACAAGCAATAAAAATTTATTTTTTTATCTTGGGTTTCTCTAATATCTCGTGAGGACATTTTTGAAAATCTGATAGAATTAAAGACATATTTATATGGAATTATTCAGTGATCAAAATACTTAATGGGGAATTTAATGCATCAAAGACTGATGGCTTTTTTCAACTTTCAATTTTAACTTATCTGAAATAATTGAACAAGTTGTCATTATCTATTAATCTAATGGAAAAGAGCATGACAATGAAGGGTTTGGGGTTTGAACATTCACTAATGTATCAAAATCATTTCCCTCAAATAATATAGAAATTGTGAAATATGAAATATTTATGTATTTCTGGTATAATTGGAATTTTCTGTATCTGGCACAAGCAAAAATGATTACAGTTTGTCAGACACTACCACTGAGTGGACAGGGAAATTGTGTCTGTTGTTCATGATGACAGTTGTCTTTGAGTATAAAATCCAGAGGTTAGCAGTGAATATTTCGAAGACAGTAGGGAAGCGTAGTTCAGGTTAGCAGTGGATATCCCGGTGAAGTAGCAGAGCATAGTTCTTCCTTCTGTTCCTCTTCGCCTGACAAGCTGGCACTGGACATTCAGATAGAGTAAACAAAATGGCCGCCTTTATACACGACGGATTGAATATTCTATGTCTTCTGATTGGTTAACCCTTCTCTTGGTGGACTATTAAATGTCTAGTCATTTGGACTGGCTCACTAGTACATACATATACACAAAAAACTGCAACAGTCTCATCCTTATTCCTATGGAATCCTTCTGGAAATGTCTTCTCGCAAACACCATAGCTCTGGACTCAAGGTTAGACATTGGGGATCTGGAGACAGCAATATAGGACCAACAGTGTGGAAAGGGATTGTCAATAGAGTTCTGACCAAACATAGAAAGATTAAAGGATGATAATGATGATGAAGAAAAATCTGGGAAAATTTACAAGTGTTTCTTAAGCAAATTTATAGATAAAGCACAGATATTAAATCAGTATATTTAATGGTTTTAAAATTAGATCATCTTGAAATTTCCCTGCATTTTTTGTGTTTTGTTAAATAAGGCTTTCAATGAACTTCTGACATTGATACCTCTAAGGATATTGCATGTACAGATTTGAAATTTGATGACAATATTTAATATTTACTTTAGACTACAAAAATATAAACAGCTTAGGTATGTCTTATGTACTGATATTTTTATAAAAAAAATGGTCAGAATGTAAAAAGAAGCTGTCCACTTTGAGAGCTTCTCACTTACAAAGTATCAAATTAGTTTCCCTATCATTTATGCCCTAATAGATTACTTACATCCAAAAACCATATTCATTCCTTGTTACTGATTTTCAGGACATCAGCAGACCAGTTAGACAGTTTAATAAAAATTTGTATTTTTACCATATATTCTTAAATGTCTGAAGATCATGTGACAGATTTTTCATTTTGTGAACAAACTTCTTTCTAGGATTAAAACATTTTTTAGAACAACTTGTCATGCAGAAATCATGGTTTTGTTGATTTTTGGCAGTTTAAAAATTTGATATTTATGAAAATGTAAATTGATACCCCTATAATTTTCTATGCATATAAACTATTCTTGGCTCCATCTTACCTTTGTTCCAAATAGTTTAGTTTTAAAAGTGTTTTTTCAGATGGTCTACAAAATTTTTAACTGAACAATAAAACTAAACTAAGGACATTAAAATAAGGATTCAACTAGATTATTTTAAATTTAAATACATCAAGTCAAAATAGTGACAATGCATCAAAAGTTATGTATTTGGGCAGCAATGCCTCTTTTATACAAGTTTCACTAAAATGACTTACAAGATAAAGTAATTATTAAATTACGTGACCTGGCAGCCAACGAGAAAAGTAACATGACAACATTCAGAAAAAAACTTTGTTACTTGTCCCATAAAGAAAACAAAGTATTTAAAAACGTTATTAAACCTAAAATAACTGCAGTACCTTGTCAATTGTTTTTAATGAAACTTGTATGTTTGTGTGTGTGTGCGTGTGTCTTGAGAATATGGATTAAATCCAAAAGAATGATTAAATAATAAACAAGTAGGAAAATCATTATAAATTTAATGTTTCACTATTTATTTAGCGTTATCAAAAATTTCTGAAAGGGTTATAATGCAGAGTTTTGTTTTAATATTTTGTGACCATATTCTGACAAACTGAAACATAAATTCTTTTTATTTAACATTCTAATAAAGCTAAATAAATAGCAAAACACATTACATTTATCAAGTTTTTTTTTCTACTTGTTCTTTTTTTTTTAATCATGTGATGGCTTTTAAATAGGTTATAAATGTATACACACACACACACACACACACACACACACACATATATATATATATATATATATAAAAATGATGAACACAACAATTTTTGTCTTAGAAAAAACAACACCCTGATGATGACATTGTGCTAATGTCGAAAGTACTTGAAATAAATGAATATGTATTAGCATGGTAATTTACTCTCTTTCTTTAATAAGGATACTAAGAAGCTTGTCCCTGAATATAAGAGGATCCTATTGAAGATAAGTCATTATATATATATATATATATATATATATATATATATGTCTGTGTGTCAGTTATAAATATATTTTGATCATCTGAAATTACAATATATGGCAGCATTGATTGACACAAAAATGAAGAAGGCCAAGGGGTACAACGACTGAAACATTGTGATAATAACAACAAAGATGAGAACATTAATCCAAATGTAATTTTCATAGTTAAAAATAGATTTTAAGTCATTGCTCTCTATTTGACAGGAATCCAGAAGGTTACATTTTCTGCCAATGTGCTCATCTGATACCATTTGTTTGATAAATAGCTCATGTATGTAGTGAATAGCAAGTAGCCAACAGAATGGAAGAAAAATGGAAAATAAAGAAGGAAAAACAGAATTTAATTTTGTAAATCTTATTAAAAGGAATAATTCTCAACCCGGTTTCATTACTGGAATCAATGAAGCTGAACATGTTAATCAGTCTTTATGCTTATGAATGTCACTATAGCAACAAAACATTCATATATATATATGTCTGTGTAATATATACAGAAATGTTTCCGTGTGTGTATCTGTGTAATATATATATATATATATATATATATATATATATATATATATATATATATATATATATATATATATATATATATGCAAATGTTTGTGTGTCTGCATAATATATATACAAATGTTTGTATGCATGGGTGTCTGTGTAAGATATAGTGATTTTCCAAGCGTAGCTTTAGACGTGGCACAAGGCTGAAAGTATGGGACACCCAGTGAGGATCAAAGTCACTACTCAGTCGTAAATGTTCTAGTGAGACGAGCTTACTAACCATTACACTGCCTCAAAATGTCCCTGTGTAAGATATATATACAAATGTTTCTATTTGTGTGTGCCTGTAATATATACAAATGTGTTTGTGCATCTGTAATATATACTAATGTATGTATGCCTGTGTCTGTAATATGTTATATACAAGTGCGTGTGTGTGTTTGTGTGATATATACAAATGTATCCAACTCTGTGTGAATCATCTTTACTGTCATCAGATTGACACACAAACACTGAAATTTTCATAATGGGGGTTCTGGTGTGGATGCAAAGCAGTACAGCATGCCATTTTCAAATTTGTAAGTGAATTGCATCATGGTACTCTTTTTCTCACAGATGGTGCCCAACTAACCCTACTGTACTTTGCAGTTGACAGAATAAAAAACAAACAATGTTCATTCATGAAATTAAAAATATAAAATAACAACAATTTGCTCATTGCACCCAGTATATGTTTTATAAGGAATTAATGGATTTTATTTTTTCTTATTTTTAGCGGATACCCATATTTGAATAGATACACTGTTTATTTGAAATACTATTTGATCTTTATATTTGCCTGCACTTTCAAGAAAACTTATTAAAGAACAAACAAAAGCAATCAAAAACGACCAATAAAAAAGATGAATGAAATCAGCTAAGTTAAACATCTAGATAGACCTATATTTATAAAGGTAAAGACAATAGAAAAACTGTATTATTAACCAATGTGTTTCATCCAATGTGGACTTTTCAAGGCAAAATCGAAATTAATTTATTAAAACAAAGTAACTATTAACAACAAAACAAAATGTCCTTAGCGACTGGAAGAATTTAGAAAACACTATTATATTCATATTGTCAAGTAAAAATTACGTCACATACTATCAGAGTGGAAATATTGTTTTTACTGTTGTGTTGACGGATTGTTGACGGATTCAACCATTTTCTTTGGATTTCTTGACACAGTTGTGTACGTTTGCTTGGGAGAGTAGTAATTCTGTTAGGAAAGGTGATAGAGGGAAAAACCTGAGCATAGATTAATATTTGGATAATTTTCAGTGGCAACACTCTTGAGGTTTTTCCTTCTGAGTGAGTTTTCTTCTTTTTTTATGAGTGTAACATTTTTAAAATCAAAATTGTAGTTGAATTTATTTCTATGTATGACAAGTGCATTAGTTGTTTTTTGTGAGGTCTCTTTTGGGTTCATAGATGTGTTTGTTAATAGTTACTTTGTTTTAATAAATTCATTTCATTTTTGCCTTGAAAAGGTTCACATTGGATGAAACGTGTTGGCTAATATTACAGTTCTCCTATTGTCTTTTACAATTATAAATATTGTCTTTTTCTACAGGTTAACTCTGAGAAATTTTCCATAGTCCTATTTGCTTTGTTTTTTCAAAGATATATGATAGCTGCACCCTTGTTGTTGAATATGGCCAATAGCAGAAAGTATTTTTAACTGTAAGTTGGACAAATCTTTAAAACATATGTTTCTACTGCTGAAGATACCATAGACCAAAAATGTGAGCAACAACAAAGTTCTAGAGAAAATTTTAATAAAAAGGAAACATACATAATATCGGGAAGAAACAGCTTAAATTTCTAGGACATATAATGAAGCAAAAAGGCTTGAAAAATCTGATCCTCACAGGACAGATTAAAGGCAAGTGGGGCAAAGGAAAACAATGCATAACATACTTAGTGAGTTTTGCCAAATGGATGGCTGAACAAGGTTTGAAAGAAATAACAAAAAGACAAAATTTATTAAGAGCTAAAAAGGACAGGAAAATGTGGAGAGCCATGATTGCCTACATCCTGAAGGGAACTAGCACATGACAAAGAAGAAACAGTCCTTCATTGGTTATTAGCAGCCATACCCAGCTGGTCGATCAGAAAAAGCATTCACTATATGGGTAGACTCAATTATCAGCTAAAATGACTGTTAAACAATCAACTTATTGTTGGCTACAATTGAGTGAAGTTTGTATTAGATTTCTTGATAAATGAGGGAGGTTTTAGTTTAAAATTTGTGTTGAAATCGATTTGTGTTGAAATTGATTGTTCATTTTTCACAGTTTTTCACTAAACACTGTGGCATAGAAATAAAAATGAGGTATTATTGAGCTTGTCATGATGTAAGTAACCTGCATACTGAGTTTGACCGAAATCAGAGGTAAAAATTTTGAATTTATCAATTTTGGTCAGCTTTTTTGATTTTTTTAAAAAATTATTGATTTTTTACAGGAAGAATCTATCTCTTACACTGTACAATGTATATGCCAAGTTTGGTCAAAGTTGGTTGGATGAATCTTGAGTGAAAAGGTATCACACAGACAGACAGACATCGTCTGTTTTATATATAGAGAGAGATGATTGCCTTTTTAGCTACAGACATTCAGTATACAAAAATATCTTACAATATCAAACAATGGCTATGCATGACAAAGGGAAGAAAGAAATTACATTTGGTCAATCACACTCTTTAAGCAAAATCAGCATGTATGAAAAAACAAGAATCAGTCAAAATTAATAGAGCTGCGGATGTTACATTAGTATTTTCCTTCTAGTTGGATATCTTAACCTATAGGTCCAGCACTCTCAGTGGGATTACCATGTGCTTGGACGCATCACCAATCCAGGTATTACTATATCCTCATATCTCTGCTAGATAGCCATTGATCCCATGAATGAATTCATCCACACTTTGACAAGGCTTGTTTTAAATCTTATTATCTAGCCACTCTACTTGTTAGGGGAATCCATTATGCAGTATATAGTACTGGGTTACATAATATCAGTAAAACACATAGAGTAACCTGACTGCATATATATATATATATATATATATATATATATATATATATATATGGCCGAGTAGTTAGAACATTCACTTTCTGACCAGGATACTTAGGTTCAAATCTCACCAGGTTGATTTCTCAGGAAGTAGACTTCATGTTATCAGTCTGGAGGGGGTGATTCCAGCATGTAGCACTTTTGGCAAGTGCTTGAAAACCATACCACAGGTTGACCCAAGCCTTTGAGTGAAATTGGGTAGACGGAACCCTTGGAGGTCATATATAGTTGTGCTAGCACGAAGTCACAAGTTATCGCAACTGAGAGTTTGAGTTTGCTGGCCTTGTTCAGACTGTTGATCATGCTAGATAACACACTCTCTCCCAGAAACTGTAACTAAGGTCTACTCAGCATAGTTGCAATCATCTGCAATGAGTCTGCTAGCTACCCTAGTAGACTGGCATCCTCAAATATGAGTGGCTGCACCATTATACATACATATATCTGCCACCGCAAGAACTAATATGTGAGTAGCAGTCATTAAATCATAAGTGCAGTAACCCTAGATACTTCATTTTTATACATATCTAAACAGTTTTAGCTGATACATGGTGTTACCAGTAGTTGTTTTTTAGCGTGATTTATGCCCCAATGATTGTTGGGTGGTGTTATTTGTGGCATGATGCATTTTCTCACTGGATTTATTTAACCTGTACAGCAAAGTAGAAGACCTACTGGGATTTATTACTGGCAGACAAAACCTTAACTTTAAATACATAACTGACACTGTATTAAATACAGACTCAGAAAGAAAACTGAAATAACTCTTAGACAAGATAGTAAAGAAAGCATGAAGAAAGAACTAACTATTGATTGTAAGAAGTCTGAATGCACAGTTGTCATCAAAACAGACAGACCAAAGTGTAATCTATGCATTGGTGATAACAAAATCAGGCATGTACAGAAATTTAACTATCAGAATAGTAACACATTGACATATAAATCCAAAGTTGTATAAGAATAGCAAAAGAACTTAGTGCTAGAATACTATGTAATATATAATTTCCTATATAATAGTAAATGCTGGACATTCTTAGAGATAATAAGATAGACTCAAAGATAAAAAAGACTTGAACTCAGGGCTAAATCAAACTTGAAACAACAGATACCATGACTGGAAACAAGTGAGAAAAAAGGAAGTTGTAAGGAAAATGGAAACTAAAGGAAAATTCTACTAAAAGTCAGAAAGAAACAGCTGAACTCCCCCTGCCCCAGACACATAATGAAGAAAGTGGACTTGAAGAATCTTCTACTCACAGAATATGCTGAAGGAAGAAATATGGGTAATCTATTTAAGAAGTTTAAGTGAATGTATTGTATTGTATTGTATTGTTAATACATCTGAGCATTGGGATCATTTCCCTCTCTCCCTGTTCCCTTTCTCTCCCCTGGTGGCGGTGACAAAGATGGCTGTGAATCAGAGAGAGTTTGATGAGACCATTCACATGAATTTGATTTTGGTGGGTAACTCTGCACGATAGAGAAGGATTCAATTAGGGAATGTATAGGAGAAAAAATATATAGCAGTACATGTTAATTAAAGCAACAAAAAACAGGAGGTCATGGAGAGCTATTAATGCTCACATCTTGAAATGACATGACACATAAAAGATGAAGAAGAATTAATGTTTTGTCCACCTGTCTCTGGAAAATGTGAGATTTTTTATATCATCTGATGTAATGATGGTAATATGGAGTGCTGAAAATGTTAAATCTGAAAACACCATGACAACAGATTCTAGAAAATGATAAAAATGATTGGAACTGCAGTTACTCCACTCAGTGTTGGATATTATTCTAGTATGAATATTGTTGGCTTGATGTTTTGAACAACAATTTAAAAAGACTCAGGATTCATTAATGGCAGGCACAGTCTTAATAGCATAAGATATGCAGAGGACACAGTGCTGATAGCAGATGCAGAAAGAAATTACAGGAACTCTTAAAGAAGGTAGGATGGGAAGTGAGAAGAAAGGATTAAACATTGATTACATGAAGATAGAATGCATTGTTATTAGCAAAAAGAACAGCCCAACATGCAAATTACAAATTGGAGATACCAAAATCAAACAAGTACAAAAATTTGAATATCTGGGAACTGTTTTAATAGAGGATGAAAAGTATGACACTGAAATCCAAAGGCGCATTGGGATAGCCAAAGAAGCTTTCCAAAAGCTAAGCAGATTATTAAGAAATAGGAAAAAATTTGTTAGAAACAAATAAAAGGGTACTGAACAGTTATGTAATATCAGCCCACTTATATGACGGTGAATGATGAACAGTCTCCTTGCAGACAAAGAGGAGACATGAAGCAACAGAAATGTGGTTCTACAGAAAGATGCTGACAATGTCATGGACTGAAAATGTAGGTAATAACAAAGTTTTACAGAAAATTGAAACAAAGAGAACACTTACACTTAAAATCAGGAAGAGATAGTTGAAATTTCTCGGGCACATAATGAGGAAAGAGCACTTGTAAAATCTGATACTCACATGACAGACTGAAGGCCAGAAGGAAAGAGGAAAACAACACATTACTAATTAGTGAGATTGAGTAAATTGATGGTGGAACAAGGTTTAGGAGAAATAAGAAAAAGACAAAATTAATTAAGTGCTATGAATGACAGGAAATTGTGGAGAGCCATGATTGCTTACATCCTCAAAAGATATGGTAGATAGAAGACATTCTGTTTTGGTACAAATGTAGCTGATGGGAATGGGACAGGTACCTATAACAACAACTGCAAGGAAAGGTTTAAGAAGTAGAATTTCTAATTTTGGATATAAGGTGATATTTGGCAGAACTTGGACTGTCAAACACTTGTAATTTTTTTCTCTCAATATCTTAATTTGAAACCCTGTAGCAAGTTACCACAAACATTATCAGAACATTTTTAGATTACTATAAATATAGTTACCAATAACTGTCATAAAAATCTTTGACTTTTTTGGCAGCAGCTTTACTAGAAATAGTGTTCTTTGTCTGTCAGACTGGCACTGAATGTTGCTGTAGTTTTAGCAATTATAGGAAAGTGCTTTGTACATGTACTTCTCACCTCCTTTCTTTTCTTTTCTATCATGCTAATATACCACAGACAAGACACTGATTAAAACAATAAGTAAATGAATAGAATATCAGATGCTATAGATTTCTACCATTCCAATCAAGAATACTATGTAATATATAATTTCCTATATAACAGTAAATGCTGAACATTCTCAGAGATAATAAGATAGACTCAAAGATGAAAAAGACTTGAACTCAGGACTAAATCAAACTTGAAACAACAGATACCATGACTGGAAACAAGCGAGAAAAAAGGAAGTTGTAAGGAAAATGGAAAAAGAAGAAAGGAAAGCAGATTATTAGTACTGTATGGTAAATCTGATCCAAATTTGCTGCTCCATATTAATGACATTATATCAGTCCATATTAAGCTTACAAAAATCTTATATGGATGATTTTCTCTGGTGTCAAGGTAATTGAGCTAGTCTAATAGATCTCTCTTACTGTGCAGTAAGTTCATTTCTCAGTGGAAGTCAACTGTTGAAGCCTTGTGCCAGAATAAGCTAATCTTAATAAATGTCTAATTTTCTGTCTTTTGGAACAGTAGTGTTCTGACAGAGTTTTATCCTCAGATCAGATATATGCATGAAAGTGTGAGATATAGAAGGCTTGCCCAGAAAGTATACATTTTTAATCACTCAAGAAACAGTTCAGGATAGATCATTGCATATACATGAAAGCTTTCCCATGAGGGTTACTCAGTTAGCAGTGAGGCACCACTGAGCGAGCTTGTGTACTACGTAACTATTGTATTCACAATTACAAAGTCAGTAGATCAATAAAGTGATGTAAAGACTTTTTTGGTGCAAAACCACAGATCTAAAAGAAATGTAAGACAAGGATGTGTCTTCTCACTAGACTTACTCAACCTTTACAGTGATGTGATACTGAGAGAATTATGACAGCCACAATCTTAACAACATATATGCAGATGACATAGTGTTGATAACAGATGCCGAAAGAAACTACAGGAACTCCTACAGAAGATAGTGAAAGTGAGAAAAACGACTAAACATCAGTAATAAGAAAAATATATTGTTGTCAACACAGGATGTAAACTATGAAGTGGAGAGACCAAAATAAAACAAGTGCAAGAATTTAAATATCTGGGAAGTATTTTAACAGAAGAGAGAAAATTCAACTTCAGAATCCATATGGCAAAATGGAACAGTGAAAGATATCTTCTAAAAGCTAAGCAAAGTATTAAAAACAGGAAAATTTCATTACAAAGAAAAGAGTACTGAATTGTTATATAATAACAATTCTCCTAAATAGCAGTGAATACTGGACAATCTTTTCATAAATAAAGACGAGATGTGGCAACAAAAATATGATTTTACAGAAAGATGCTGACAATATCATGAACTGAATATGTGAGTAAAAAGTAAGTTCCAAGGAAAATTGCAAACAAAAAGAACACTTATAATTAGAATAAGAAAGAAGCAATTGAAATATCTAAGACATATCATGAAAAACAAGGCATGAAAAATTTGGTATTCATAGAATATATTGAAGGCAATAGGAAATCAGCGAATAACCTACCTGATGACCTTGTGTAACTGGTTGGTTAAACATGGATTAAGAGAGCTAGCAAAAAAACAAACCTTACTAAAGACTACAGATAACAGGAAGTTGTGGAGAGCCACGATCGGCGATGTTCTGAAGTGATACAGTATTTTAAAGAAGAAGCTTTATATACTGGCAATTTTGGGATTCTGGAATAAATGTATGGCATCCCAAGATGAGTATATTGACAAAACTAAGATACCATTGTTCTAGTTTGGCTATTTTCTTTTGTTATTAAACAGCATTCAGATCATTTCTTGACAGATCTCATATGTTCACAATTTAAAATCAATTCATTGAATTTGTCTTCCAAATCTATAAACATTTCTCCAACTTATATTTGAAAATTAAGAACTTGCCAGTAGATTAATATGTCATCTATTAAGTTATGAAATAACTGCACTCAGTATTCACACCTGAAGATATAATTTTTATCATGTTTACCTGTACTGTCAAAAGATGACAGCAACACTCAAGTAATTTTGCAATTATATCAGTTATATTCTTTGTATGAGAAATCTAGGTTTTTTATCCATCAAATTTTTATTAATCTGTTGCACCTCCGAAATATTTCTACTTTTTAAATTAAAAATAAAAATATCCCAAGAAAACCAGCAAAGGACAAAAGAAATAAAAAACAAGTTATTAGCAGCATGGTCTCACCAACTTATATATATATATATATATATATATATATATATGATAAAAATATAGTTTTAAGTTTTGCTATGTTTATGGGTAAAAGTACTCAATATCATGGATAGGACATATATAAATATAAAAGTGAATCCGAGTGGCAACAGTCTGTTTCATGCTTGAATGGAGTTTTCAATCCTGAGGGCAGGGTTTAAGCATGAAACAGATTTTTGGTGTTCATTTTTTACCTCAGTCTCCACTTTTCTATATATGGAAGCATGGTGGAGTAATGGATAGCAGCTTGTATTGAGGGATCTGAGAGCCAAGTTTGAATTCTAGTCAAACTTCATGACATTCACATTGTGTTCTAATACCTTTGGGAAAGATATGAATCCATTTCTTCTCTCACCATTTATGGGTAAATAGCAGGACAGATTGAATCCTATAGCCATGGGTGGCAAATGTTCTTGGAGAAAAACAACTCTGAGCATGGGGACCTTGTGTAATACTGTGTGCAGCAGTTCTCTGTATTCAGTTCTTCCAAAAAGTGTTATCAGTTCTGCACAAGACTTCACCATTATAATCAAATCTTATGTATGAGTTGTCTGGCAGTGTTGTTCTAAGAACTGAGCTGCCTGGATCCTCATATGGCGAAAAACAACAGAAGAGTCCTACACACACACACACACACACACATTATATATATATATATATATATATATATATATATATATATATATATATAATTTTATATACACACTACTTAGTGGAATGCACTCAGTATCAGTGATAGAGCTAACATTTAAAAAATAAACTAGTTTGTCTGATGATCATAAAAGCATGAAACCCAGGGTCACAAATTCATATCCACACAACTGAAATAATATATATATATATATATATATATATATATATATATATATATATATATGCATGTTTCATTGAATATGACATACAAGGTGCTTTTATTTAGTTTTTTTCACAATTTCTCTTGTGATCTAATAATTTTTTTCTTTTCAGATGATAAATTATATAAAAAACTGTCCAAATGTTCTTTTTATCCAAGTGCTTTCGGCTATACATTTAGCCATTTTCAAGGATTAAATATTTTAACTGTTAAATTAGAAATAGTTTGTTGCATGTATGTTTTATAAAATGTTTTCATTTTTCAAAACACGGTCAAGATATTGTGTCCATGTTCATAGTCAATACAACATGTTTGACATGCAGACTCACTCTACATCTTTCTGATCATAGATCAATTAGATATCATTTAAATATTCATCTAGACGTACTGGACACTATTTGTAACATACTTGTTGACAACACTAATATAATAGCATCATCCACATGCAAAAAATGGCTAAAAATAATGGAAGCCTTATTAATAAAAGTGAAAAAAAAACAACACTTAATAATATTAACGGAAAAGAAAACTACATATAAAATGTAGAAAAGGTGAAAATACTTCCCTGAATAGTTTTCAAAAAAATTGGTATAATTTTTGAAGCAAAGTTCATAGTTACAGCAAAGAACAGAACAATCAGATCAACTGAAGATTTTTCCTTGATGTGGGAGTGACTTTGATGTTCCTTTCAGTTTTTATTTGGTGGTTGTCAAAGTTCTTCCTGTATTATTTTTCTTTCTGGGGCAACCTGGATTCCATCAGCAGATGTTTGTCCACTCCTTGAATTAAATCCAAGGTCATCTTTTATAACCTCCAGGTAGGCTCCAAATTCCCTTCTCAGTAGTTGGAACCTTTTGATCAATTCTGGATAAAAAATAAATGGAGCTGTTTTCCCACAAATTGAAAAACATTTTTGACATTCAAAAATTAAGCAAGAACCCAACACAGCATCTGCTTTCTCTCAGAAAAACAGACGATACATACTCATGTAGCTTAAATTTCTTATATTATGTCAGAATTGTGGTTACAGTGAGCAACTACCGCATTTAATTTTTTTTTTAAATGTCTCTTTTGTTTTCCTATAATCTTTTCTGTCTATATTTCTGAGATGGAGTATTATAATTATTTGGACTGTTGTCCTCATATTCACAACATTCCAGCCATTGTATGCTCCAGACTTCTTCAGGTGATTGGAATTTCAAATTGAACCCTTTATTTCGTCCACCAGGGTAGACTGTTCTAGTTCCACGTGCCATTCCTCTTCCAGATGTATCTATATCAGTTATTGCCTTTTAACTCAACTCTCCAAGTTTTTGTTCATCTCTGCTGTAGGCAGGTATTGAATACACAATACTTTGGGTCATGTCACTGGATTCAACCAACTGGGCTATGTATCCTTGAAAATAGTGTACATAATTTTTCATTCTAACTTTTTGAGATTTCTCCAATATATTCTTTCTGCAATCCTTGCAGGTGAGAGAGTAAATTCCTTCAACTTTTGACTCGTTGCTTTGTTTTGTATTGATTAAGTTTTTTATTGTTTTAGATGTAGTTGCGACTAATTTTATGTTGACTTTAGATAAATTCTTTTTGATTGTAGTTATGATAGATTTAGAGGGTAGAACAATATATTTATATGATCCATTGGGCCACTTTTCTGTTTTGGAATAGTTTATGAATCTTTTGTTTTACACTGAATATACATACATATATATATATATATATATATATGAAAGTGAACATAGAAGTCAACACTTAGAGGTGACAGTCTGTTTCATGCTAGATGCAATCATCAGGCCACTAGATGCAATCGTCAGGTGGCCTGATGATTGCATCTACCATGAAACAGACTGTTGCCTCTAAGTGTTAACTTCTATGTTCACTTTTATATTTACACACGCTCTATCTCTGATATTGAGCACTTTATCCCATAAATATAGCACATCTTAGGACTATATTTCTTCATATATATATATATATATATATATATATATAAAATAAATTGATAAAATCACATTTCATTGATTAATGAGACACTTTTTTATTCATGGGTCATATTTTTGTAAAATGAATGTACATAGACCTATAAAAAATATTTTCTCGTTCTTTCCTCTTTTGACCCCAATAATCCACATTTTCAATGACACCCATAATATCAGATGAAAAATAGATAATTTAGTGGAAGGTTATTCAAAATCAAAATGTTTCTCTGTTTTATGCAAGCTAGCAAAATCGCCTGACAGTTATTCAGAAATGTGCCTAATTTAAGTGATTGCCCGTGTTTTCATTCACAGCTATTAAAACATCAGATAAAAAAGATAACACTTCTGCTGGCTTGTAATGGGGTAATTGGCAAATAGCCATTGCTCATTGCTCTTTTGGAGTACAATGGCAGAAAAGAAAGGACTTTTTTTTTTTTGTTGTTCCTTGCTTTTCAGATTTTTTTAAAAAACCATGAGGTATGAAAACATTGGCTTGCAGGCGTTAGCCTCAAGTCATTTTGATTCATACGTTTGTACCTCTCAAGATCTCCAGAGACTGTTTTTAAGCTGATAAGTCTGGAAATTAGGTTTCTGTTTTGTCTTCACCAATATACATTGATTAAAAAAGGCACAGCATAGAATTTTTATTTATATGATAGATGTGAACAAGGGATGTTTTGCACATTTACTGAGTTTTGATGCATTTTATTATTTACATTCGGACTAATATCTTCATCTTTATTGCTATTATTACAATATTTCGTGCTCTTTTGTGCTCTTCAACCTTCTTCAGGGGGTCTTTTGACCCAGGTAATCGTCAAGGAATTCCAAAATGAATTCTTTATTTAATCTATAGGTTTAGATTTTTCTTTTTTTATTATTTTTTTTTTTTTTATCTCAACAAGGTTTTTAATCTGCAAACAGAGTAATTGTAAGTTCAATTCCTGGATTCAGTAGTATAGTGGAAACAGCATTAACAATTACAAAGCTGTACTGAAAAAGAACAAGCAAGTATACTCCTCTTCATGGACAGTGGAACAAGAACAGTTTTTCCCCTATAGATTAAATAAAGATTTGTGTTCAAGATTTTCTCAAGTTTAACTGGATGGGGAGATACCTGAAGAAGGTTAGAGGGTACGGTAGCTGAAACATTTTGATAATTACCACAATGATGGGGATATAGTCTGACTGTAAATAATGTAAATAAAACCTTATTTATTACATGATAGAAACTTGGATACGTTCTTGATTATTTTTTCCCAAAATTACGCAACAGCATTTTGAGAGATAATTTTAACAAATTAGCTTATCAGCAAGCTCAAAAACATTTACAGGTATTTTTGTCACAGGTTGATTATCAGTTAAATCCTAAAATTTCACCATTGTATCATTTCCCATAAAAAATGACTGTATGACCTGGAATCAGGAAGTGGTTGAACTAGGTTAATGACATTATCTTAGAAAGAAATATTTGATTGCTTCAGAAATATAACCTTATATTGCCAAATTTTCTATTGGTTTCTCAACTACCTTTTTAATCTGAAAAAGTAAAGCAAAGTAGTATTCAGTGTACCCTATATACTTTTGTATAAGACTACTTCATGTATAGTGAGACCCCTGATTTTTTTGTGAAACACTTGATTTTTTTTTTTTTTTCATGTATCTTGTGTATAATGCAACCAATATTAGTATGTCTAACATAGTCAATTAATGCTGATCACTCTGTAAAATTTTTAATGTTAACCACCCTGGACAAATTTTATAACAAATAAATGGTCATTCTTTTTTTTTTACAAAGTTACCCCAAAATGATGAGAAAAAACACTGTTCATGTAGCAACAGAAAGAAAGAATCTAGGCTATGTGAGACAGGCTAAAGGAGCCCACATGTACAATTAAGGTTAGCCAAAGGTACTCTTAGAATGTAGGCCTAAAGGGTAGGTTATGGTAAAAAATGCATGGATTTTAACCCTCCAAAAACAACAACAACTAATCACCAAAAATGCATGATTAAAGAAAATAAAAAAAATCTGTGTATAGTGTGACCCCCTTTTTTTACATGAAAAACGGATCATAAAAATTGCACCATACTCAAGTATATACAGTTGATACCTTAGAAAGCACATGAGCATCAGAGAAGATTAAAAGGAGTCATAAACAGACTGTAATATTTCTGAAATGGCAGATCAAAGATGTATTATTGAATTAGTATTTACTTTACTGTGATTGGTCTGCAAAGTAATAACTCTAGAACCAGAGATAATAGAAAATCAACACTTTGCTGAACTATTTTAAGAATGAGAGTTGATAGTAAATTATTCTCTCTGTCTAACTGACATTGTTTGGATTCTCAAATCTCTTCTTTCTGTCCATGCTGTTTGTAACACAACATTTTGGCTGATCCATTCCTCAACCTTTGTTAGCAACTATACAATGCTGTGTCTGCTTATGAAACCATGTGAAATTTAGATGGAAGAATATTTTCTTTAACTACAATTTTACAAATTATTGTGCAAGAAAAAAACAGAGAATATAAAAACAGAAATAGATAAATTTTGCAAGCAAAATTGAATTTAATTAAACAGAATAAAGATTACTTCAAAATCTTTGTTAAATTATGGTGAAGAGAGATTAGAGAAAATTCTTATCAAAAATTATTTGTATGATCATGATAAACTTATTTTTATATAAGATGTTTTTAGTCTATCTTTTTCATAATGGCACACAGATTTTGACAATAACATTTTCTTTTATACAAGTTTTTTTCCCTAGTGTATTAATTTCCTGTTGAAAGTTTTGTTCATACTTACAAGATAGGAAAAATTCATATTGTATTTATAATGTGATCGATAGATATGAACTGACAGATAGATAAATATGAACTGATATGATATGAATGGTTGTGTTAGCCATTTCCCTGCAAGGAAATATTTGGCACTCAGTGACTGATCAGCCAGTACTGTTTTTGGGTGAAGGTTATTAAATCCTTCTCTTAAAACAATTTTTTAAGAAAATTGATTTTTCAAGTCCAATAATAGTTATCATTCTTTTCAGTATTGATCATGGTTTCCTTCCTAACCTTTTATTTGAAGTATTGTGGAATGTCAGCATCTTGATTAAGTGCTATCCATTTTAGTTGTTGCTACTGTTGGCAATCTTTAAGCGATGTGGCTTCTATTATTTGGTACAGTTCTTTATTTGTGATTCTGTAGCACTAGTCACAATTTTCAAAGAAAAATGATCTTTGCCAAAACTATTAGGCTTCACTTGCTCAAAGCCTTTTCTAACCAAAGATCTTAGAAAGCAGTTGTATGTAGCTGACAGTTTAGATATTTCTGAATGGGTTTGGCACTATGCATGACATCTATATAAAAGTCTCAATTTGATGAGGCTGTTAAGAACTTGAATTTTCAGGTTAAAATTTTAGTTTAGCAGCAATTTGTAGTGTTTGATGAAACTACCTCTGGCAGAGCCTATTCTATTTCCAATTTCCTTTTCTCCTTTACTAAATTTCTTATAAGTGATCAGTTCACCAAGATATCTGAAGTAGTTCCCCATCCTGAATTTTTATGATGTATTCAGGGTATATATGCCAGTATTGCTTTCATTCTAATTCCGGATCATAGTTTCTGTTTTGGAACAGTTTATCATGAATCCCATTCCTTGAAACACTTGCTAGAGGATGTTGATTTTCTGTTCAAGATCATTCTTATCCCAACTATGAATACCTATGTCAGCAGCTTAGTCTCCCTCATCATCAGTACATTGGCCTTATAAGAGAAAGCATGATCATTGTTTTCTATTTGGAGATGTGTTTGGGATGTGGTATGGAATGTTTAAATGGTCAGTGTCCGTTTCTTCACATCTGTAATTGTAAATGCACAGGGTATAGTCTAGGAAAAAATTAAATAGAATGGGGCTTTCATTGCCTCCTTGTACTCCTGCTGAGGTTTGAAATGTTTCCATATTGAGTTCCTTGCTAGGCATGTAAGATTCTGTAGATCAATGTAGTTCCTCTATTGATGCATTCAAGGGATTTGGAGCTTGGAAAGCAGTTTCTAATAGATGAGAAGAGGAAGTCTCTATTGATGTGGTCATATGCTGCTATGAGGTCAACAAAATAGGTATACAGTTTCTTATTAAAGAGGTAAGAAATTTCTTAGTGTTGTTTGATGCCATGTATGACATCATTGTCTCCTTTACCAGAATGAGCTGACCTTCATGAAATGATGAGAACCTTGTTAATATAATGTTCATTAATACTTTAACCATAATGGATTCAACTGAGATACTTCTCTGTGTAAAGGTCTTAAGGGCTACCTTTCTGTTTCCATAATCTTACTTATTATAAAACGCAGATTGTGTGTGTGTGTGTGTGTGTGTGTCTGTACATTTATATATTGGATCGGATTTCCTACATTTTTCAACCGATTTCAACAAAAATTCACAGGACTGCGTAAAATTACCTTGCAGTGGTTCTGACAGCACCCAAAATTGGAAAAAACAATTGTTTTTGCATGAAATCCATTTGAAAACACGATAAAACATGATGCTGTCGCCAGAATGAAAGGGGGATAACTCATATCGAGTTATACTTATTATAAAACCCAGGTTGTTTGTGTGTGTGTGTGTGTTAGTTTATATATGGGATCGGATTTCCTACATTTTTCAACCGATTTCAAGAAAACTTCACTTTTTTTTGGCAGGTAGTGTTTCTTATTGTCTTGCACACTTTTTTCTTTAATTTTACATTCAGAATGCTTTAAAAATTCCATTTACAAGACAATTGTTTATAATAAAATTCTATTCAATCATAGACTCATAACGATTGAAAACAATGTTTTTGTTTGAGTTTGGGTTTGACTAATTCGTAAAAAAAAACAAAAAAAAACAAAACAAAAAAAACTAATTAAGACATGCGTGTCCGTCAACCTTAAACAATAATCTTTGTCAATTTCATTTTTCAGTCTTTATGATGGTCGATACTTGATCTATCTCTTACTGTTACATCCTCGGGCAACGCCGGGCTCTACTGCTAGTGTAGGATAAAATACCAATTTTTGAGGATGCATTTTTTATTTAAGATTTCTTTCACAAAATAGAGAAACTTATTATTGAATTCAGGGAGAAAGTAAGCTATTTTCAAAAGTTCAATCTCAGTGTTGAGTGATGATTCATTATTCTTTAGATTTTTAATAGCTTTCTTAACTTCTTCATCTGTAGGTTCATTATTGATTATGTTTGGCGATAGACTTTGTAATGATTGGATATATATTGCAATATGAACATATAACAATATATAATCAGGTATCTTAAATTTAGTGTGGTCAGTATCAAAATGGGATTCAAAGTGTTTTGAGACCAGGACACTTCTTCTGTGTTGTTTTTGATTGTATGATATTATTGTAATTTTTTGCTTTTCTCCACATTTTTAATAATTTTCTATGCTGCTTAGTATTTATCGATCCACCCACAAGGATAGAATGTGGCACAAGGCTGGTTTAATGTGGGTATTCCTGAGCCCGTAGGCTCGGCCAAAAATATAGCCTTTTTGAACCCGCCTTGATGGATTCAGGCCCTGTCTACCTCCCTGAACGAAACCTTGCCCTTTGGCAAAGCTTTGTCTGGATTCCTCTCTACTAATGCAGAGAGTTCGACAGACGCCGACTCGGAAGCTCACAAAGGCAGCGTACTACACTTTGATCCTAGCTTCCGGGCCGAGCAGCTTGTCTATGCTGCTTGACTTCATTAATTTCATTTCCAATTTTACAGTGAACTGATTTAGATAGATAGGAACAGGAATGATAAATAAATAGATAATAACCAACTTAGATATGAACAAGGTGAGATAGACATGAAGAAATGGAGATATATAGGTAGATGTGAAAAAATGTAGATAGACAGATATAAAGAAGGTGAGATTGACATGAAAAAATGGAGATAGATAGGAACAAGGTGAGAGAGACATGAAGAAATTGATAGATAGATAGATAGATAGATAGATAACTTGCTATTCAATTGCTATTTAATCCTTTAAATTAAAGCTCCTATATTTGAATGGATGTGGCTATGTCTGTTTGTTTTTCCTTTTTGGTACTTTAATGAATTTTCTGTTGAAAGAAGAAAACAAAAAATAATCCTGTCAATAGAAACTTGGTCTGTTAGAATTTACAGATTCTTGTCATTTTGGTCTGCTGAAGATCTTTGTATGGTAACATGCTCATGAAAATGGTGGGAAGAAAGCAAATATGCCAGGGTTATGGTAATTTAACACAGAATGATTTGAGGAATATAAAATGCTCTTGTTTCCAAAGTATATTTTCAGTTCATTTAATCAGAAAGTAAAATAGATTTTGCTCTGAATAATCTATTGAAATACTCACTATTTAATTTTCTGAAAGAAATTTATAACAGAATAGTTATATCTCATATGTCTGTTTCCTTATATGATTTTTCTATTTGATTTCCAGTTATAAATAATTGGCTAAAGTTAAGTAAAAATGTTAATTGTTTTACAGATTAGGTACAAAATCATTTTTTAGTTTCTCTTGGGACCAAACTATTTGTAGCACAAAGTGATTTACCATCATCTTCTATTTCACTGAGTATTTTTAAATGTGAAATGATAAGACAAAAACAAGGCTTATGTATATAAGTTTTCTTCCACTGAGAGGAATTCACTCAGCAAATGGTTTTATGATTTTTAAAACCAGCCTAGATTTTGACAGCACATTGTCACTCAGACCTTTTTATTTTTATTTATTGATTTACTTTCTAAGGCTTATCAACCCTCACTCAATACTAGTAGACAGGAGAAAAGGTAAGAATTTCTGTACATTGAAAGCTAACTATTGTTTCAGATTTTTTTAAATTCACTACCTTTTATCTCACAGATGAAGATGAGACTTGAAGCAAGATAGATGTAGCTCTACAGAAAGATACTGAGTAAACAAAGAATGGAACATATGGAAAATGGGAATGAAAACAACACTTAGAATCAGAAAGAGACAGTTGAGGATCTCAGGGCACATAATGAGGAAAGAGGGCTTGGAGAATTTAACATTCACATGATATATTGAAGGCAACAGGGATAAAGAGAAACAGCAAATAAACTCTCTTCTTGCGGCCTTAGCCGAGATTGAACTCACCAATACCTTGATTGGTGTAGTTCATAATCTTGTCAAATAGCTGAATTCTTGATGCTTCGCTAGGGCTATCAAGGGTGTTTTTATCATGACACCATCACTAAATGGATTGCCAACCAAGGCTCAGAGAGACTCCATTCACCCTCCTCTAAGAGCAGGTTTGAATTCAGAGTTTTCCTTCTCCTAGACCAGTTGCCATCTAAGGCTATAGAACCCAGTCTGTCCTGCTATTTACCCATAGCTGGAGGGAGAAGAAAGAGGATTCACACCTTTCCCAAGGGTGTTAGCATGTAAGTGAATGTAATGGATTCAACTGGAATTCGAACTCGGCTCTCTGATTCTTCAACCCAAGCCGCTATCCATTACTCCACCATGCCTCCTCATAAGTAAGCATGCAAGTAAACGGGGTAGTAAGGGGACAAATGTTGCCTAGTGCTACGAAAGCAGGAAACAGAGGAGAGCCATGATTATTACATCCAGCAGGGACATGACATATAAAAGATCTTCCCATATGAACTTATGTTTATATATATTTTCACTCTCGTTTGTCTAGACCCATTTGCTCATTCATTGTAGTTTATTAGTCATTTTCTCTCCAACCTATGTATTCATCAAATATTTCATCACCCACTATGGACCTAAAAACCACTGAACCCATAAACAATCTGAGAGAAGGTAAAAAAAGAATGAATATAAAAATTTTTGTTTACACCAATTTATGATTAATAGACCTGGCTCAATCCTAATTACAACTTCTTATAGTCACTCATTCACTTAAATAACCATCACTATCTGTGACCTTTGTGGGGCTGCAGTATTTACCTCATCAACTTCTCACCAATCATCACTAGCCTCTTCATTTATCCAACAAGCTGGCACTCATAAAAATATCTGAAAATGATGAGACATACAACTGACTGGAAAAGTATTTCTGTCACCCTTTCTCTCCCTTACTGAGATGTAGGATGTACATTTAGAAGCCACGTCTTATATCCTTAATCTGGAAATTCTCAGGTCCATCTTTTTTCCCTTAATGCCTGTCAGTCCTGTCTCCATTCATATTTAAATAGTGGCCTTTAAGGCACCCACAGTGTGCCAAAATACCACCTCAATCACTGAGTTAAGTCTCCTTTCAGACATGGCCTTGAATGTTCAATGATGTCCCTCTCAAATTCTATTATCTGTTTAAAAAAGAATTTGATCTTCTACACATCAACTGTTTCAATAGTTCTGAATTAAAGTTGATAATAGCATCCATTAGCACATTAACCACCAGGTCCCTCTCCAAAGATATCCCATTCAGCACCCCAGCAGTTTCAAGAGCAGTCTGTGTAATCTTTTTTTCATATGACTATTCTTCCAGGTCAAAAATAAAACTTTGCTAATAATATATATATATATATAATCTTTTCTATTTCTTTTTCACCTGAATGTATGTTTGTACTCTTGTACACTTGAGGTCAGTAGACTGACACTATTCACAATTTGTTGCATAACTTCTTTCTCATTATGGATGGAGTTGGGCAATGGTATCAGTTCGATAATAAAGTTGCATTCTTCTCTCATAGCCAGTGATCTCTAGTTGTTTTGAGCCCAGAGATAAAAGAATTTCAACACAGGGAATTTTAACCTAGCTATTTTATTAAAGTCAACATTTTTATCTTCTAACTATCCAGTGGGGTCACTTTCCCTCACTGGGGAGCTGTTTTAAACATAAAAGAGATCATGTCTACATTCTTTGATATGTAAGAACCAACTCATTGAGAAACCTTTCTCTATACCTATCATTATCATGCTGGCTCAGCCAATCAAAATCAACTTCCTTGTTTTGTCTTCCATCTGACCTTGAAGGTCAGCCTCAGGAAGTCCAAGCAATGATACACTTCCTCTAAAAAATAATATTCTGCTAAGCTATTATTTGACACTAGCAACCCACTGAATGGCCACCTCTGTAATATTTTTTTATTCAGGTTTTCCTCACCCTTCCAAAAGTTTTATTTTTGCTCTGAGACCGTGAATATTACTGGTTAAATTTAATCTAAACCTGCATGTAATGTTAACTCTCAAAGAATTCACATATGTCACCTAATTATCATTTTCACTGTTTAAAATGGCAATAATTACTGATTTTATCCATCCAAGAACAGTAGCTGATTTGGATTTTGACATTATGCAATCCCCACCTTGAAGCCAAAATGATGTCTGTCAACATAGCATTCAATTCAGATATAATTGCAATCATCTTTTCTCTAAACCATGCAACAGCCTCTACCTTAACACCATCTATTTCTAAAATGCTATCAGTCAACATGCTACATGCTTATATAATTCCTTTTTTAAAAAAATTAAGCATGTACAAGATCCCTCTGGATATTACTGTCTCAGAATTTTCACAACATTTCATACCATAGTAATAACCCTTTCTCCTATATTATCATTCTTTTCAGTTCTTCTTTTAATATAGTTACTAGCAATTCAGAATTTATTTAGTCAAGTTAGCACAGACATTCAAGAGTCTATCATGCCAAACATCACAGTACTGCATCAATGTTAGGAGGTAATTATGGAGGCATGTCCATAGCAGGTCAATGTTGGTGGTTGCTGGGTGATCAACTCATCTTATTCCATGGTTAGGTGTCCAGAATAATAGATCACTTAGGAGAATTTGTTTTGCATGCCAACAGTGTCCTACCAAAAGTGCATTCTTCTTTTGCGTAAGATTTTAGAACAATCTGGGATGGATCCATAGAGCTGTGATTTAATTGGATGTTGTCTCCAAGAGATGTTAAGTAGAGTTCTCAGCATCTGAGTGCAAGTTCCACCAAAGTTTAGAATCTAGTATTTTAGTTAATGTCCAGGCAGTGGCAACAAACTGTACCAGGTATATCGATAAAATCTGTTGAATTTTTTACATACCTAGAAAGTGAGATAAGTTCTACCAAAAAAGATGTGAAAATTTGCATAGCTAAAGCTGGGCTGCCTTGAATAAAACTGATGTAATCTGAACACTTGCTGTTCATTACAATTCAGTAATTAAGTTGTAGCCAGACAGCCTGCCACACATAGAGAACAGTTCCTGCCTAGTCAGATTAGCTTTCATCTCTGCTATCTTATTCTTTTTCTTCTATATACCATGTACCTCCATGCCATGGCTCTGCCAAACTTCCTATTCCTTGTAGCTCTTAGCAATGCTTGTTCTTTTGTCTCATCACCCTGTTCTGCCACCCATTTGCACAAACTCATAAGATTAGTGGCCCACTGCCTTCATCTTCCCATTTTACCTTCAATATGTCCTATAAGTGTTAAATTCTTCAATCTCATCTCCCCGTTTATATGTCCAAAAAATTTCAACTGATTCTGAGTATGTGTCCTTACTGTATTCTGTTTTCCTTATGACTTCTTCATGTTCTCTGCCCATGTTATTCTCAGCATCCTTCTACAGAATCATATTCCTGTTACCTCCAATTGTCTCTTTATGTGTGAATAGTATCACCCCTTCAGGACACTGGCAATGATGTCTTTTAGTAAGGTCTGTATTTTGCTGTCTCCTCTAATCCCTGTTCTACCAACCATTTACACAATCTTGTTAATTAGGTTATGCACTACTTTTCACTATTTCTCTTGCTGTCAAGATGTCCTTTGAGTGACGGTGTTTCTATGCCCTCTTTCTTCATAATGTGCTCTATAAATTTCAACTAGCTATTTCTGATTCAAAGTATAAATGTTCTTTTTGTTTCTATCTTCTCTAAAAAGAATTTTATTGCTCATATGTTCAGTTCATGATATTCTCAGCATCTTTCAGTAGGATTTCATTTCTGCTGCCTCAAGTCTCTTCATTTGGGAGGAGATTGTCCAGCATTCACTGTCATATAGGAGGATTGATATTACATAACAGTCCAGTATTCTTTGTTTCTAATTTAATTTTTCTGTTTCTTAATACTTTGCTTAACTTTTGAAAATCATCTTTCGCTATCCCAGTGTACCTTTGGATTTCAGTGTTGCATCATCTCTCCTCGGTTGAACACTTCCTAGATATTTTGTTGATTCTCATATGTTCAGACCATGTTATTCTCAGCATCATTTGTAAAACCACATTTTTATTGCTTCAAGTCTCTTCTTCATCTTTGAGGAGATTGTCCAGCACTGACTGCCATATTGGAGGACTAATATTGCATCACAGTTCAGTGCTCTTTTCTTTGTTTCTAATGAAAAATTTTCCTGCTTCTTTATAAGATAATTCAAGCTACTTTTACCTTGGGTAAAAGAAAAAAATTAAAACATTTATTTCAGTTTGAGATTTTTATTATTGTTGGACCCTGGTATAAGTAATCTTATGTTACAAGTTTTAGCTTTTAATATCTCTGCTTATTAATAAAGTTGATTTATTTGTTTTGAAAAAGAAAGTAGAGCATAATTTGTTATTTATAAATAAATCCAAAATATGAATTAAAACTATCTGATTTAAATATAGATTAAAATTATCTGACTTTGAAATGTCAATGAAATATTTGTGTTATAAATTGTTATATACCGTATCTATGAATGCTAATGGGTATGTCCCAATCCTCATAAATACACTGGACAATACTGAAAGTGGGTTTGGGGTAATATACTGTCTAAGTAGTCCACCACTAGCAGTGGTTTACCTATTTCATGCCACTGGCGAGTATTGTGTTTTGTTGATGTTATAAAGATTACCATTCCATTTCCAACCTCTGTTTTGGTTATTCCTCATTCTGTAACCCACTCTATATTACAACATATATATATCTTTGTAGTCTTTTCTCAAGATTAGAGGCCTCCAGCCTTGCCACACTAGGTGTTCTTTTTATTTTTACTAATATTCATCAAATACAAGACTCAAGATCCACACATGATAGAGGTTTACTGTATGATGCTTTATGAGTGTAAAAAAAGACAAGAAATGAAGTTCTTGGGGCTATGTAGGGAACATAATGGCTAACTCTGTATGTGAAGAGGTTAAGATTGTTGTGATTGGAAAAACAAGTGAATGAACAGAATTCAGAAGGAACCAATCCTAAACAGGAAACAAGGGATAAACCTCTACTCCTGTTCAGAAAACTAGAAAAAAGTGTGAACCAGATAATAGGCAAACCTGTCTACTCCTATTCAGAGAGAGAAAAAATAAATATATAATCAGTGAATAAAATTTCAGAGTTCAGGCAGAGATATTAGAAGTATCGAGTTGATGTAGACTTTAGAAGGAATCAGAAACTCAATCCTAAATAGGAAACAAGGAATAAACCACTACTCCTTATCAAAAGACCAGGAAGGAGTGTGAACCAGGCAATAGGTGAAACTATCTACTCCTGTTAAGAGAGGAAAAAAAGTAATTAGTAAATAAAATTTCAGAGTTCAGGTGGAGATGTTAGAAGTATAGAGTAAACTTTAGATGAAACTGGAAACCCAATCCCAATCAGGAAAACATAAGTAAATAATAAATAAAGTATTTTTGCTGTGGTTTACATAGCAAGTAGTTTTTTATTGGGTCGAATTGCTATCCGAATACCCAGCTGGTTTGGAATTAAAAGTTATCCTTTACCTAGACTGGTTGCCAACCAAGGCTAACGAGCTCAATTTGTCCTGCTATTAGTCCCTAACTGGTTGGAAAAAGAGCTGGATTCATGCTTTTTCAACAATATTTATGTAAAAGTGAATGCAACAGCCTATCTGGAATTTGAATTTAGCATACCAATCCCAATTCCTGTACTGAGAACTGCTACACTACAAGTATATACCACATGAAAAATTTAGGTAATAATTAAAGATAGACTGGATAATTACTCTGTCATGTGATATCTGTTTGAAGAGCACTGATCTAGATATTTAAAAAAAAGAAATTTTCTGGTTGTTTTACCGGGGCAGATCTCCTCCTCATCTCAGCTTCTGTACAGATGAAAATAATCAGAAATGGTAAAACTAGCAAAAATAAAACAGATGTGAAAAAAAGTGAGACATTAGACTGTTGAGAGGTTGATGTGTTTATTTAAGCAGTTTTACAACATTCTTGTTGGTGAAGTGACATTTATTTTGATGCCTGGTCCGTCTGGTCCTACCTGAATCACCTACCAAACAGCTGTTGGTCGCTGTATAGCCAACCTTCAGAAATGGAGATATACCACCAATGATGATCCCAACTACTAACGCAGACAATTATAAATTATGGAGCCTCTTCTAGAAGATTCATGCACACAATGACATTGAAACCTTAACATACCAGGCAAGGCTCTGCCTACCACACCGGATGAGTGTAGTGTAGCAACTCAATAATAAGAAGAATATATTTCCTTTTTTTTCATATATCTGTTTAGTAAGAGCCACATAGAGTGATATTTAGCTTTATATGGTTTCTTTTATAAATGGCCAACCCAAACATATAACTTTTATGTTTGTTTAATTTGACTTTGTTAATTTAATTTTAATGAACGAGTGCATAATATGATTTACAGGTACTTGGCGAAACCCTCATTTTAAGTTTTTTTTAAGCAACAGAAAAAATTCATATTCCAGGTATACAGGTTTCTAAATTTGTCTCAGATAATAATATGATGTATCTTACAAATAGAAAATAATATGATGTATCTTACAAATAGAAAATTGATGGATGCAGGACAACTCAACACCGCTTTTTGAACACTGGGACAACTCAGGACCAGAAAAACATAACTTTTTTTATAACCGAATAAAAGTAATTTATTAAGATTTAAAGCCTTACTTAGTGAATATTTTTACTTTATTAAAAAATAAATTCCTTTATGATATACTTTATTAAAAATAATTAAAGAAAATATTCACTAATCAAGGTTTTAATCCTTAATAAATTGCTTTTATTCGGTTATAAAAAAAAGTTATGTTTTTCTGGTGCTGAGTTGTCTTCCTTCTTAGTTGGCAGTGTTGAGTTGTCCCTTCCTGAAATTGAGTGAGTTACAGTTTTCAAATGTGAAAAAGTAGAGATATACATTTTTCAAAAGTTAAATTATTATGATTATACAGAAAATAAAGTAAATTGTAACATATATATATATATATATATATATATATATATATATATATATATATATATATATATATACTAGCAGCATGGCCCAGCGTTACCCGTGCTTGATTCAAAAAATTGTATGAATCATACAGTAATCGCTATCACTTGACTTAAAATATTTTTCGCCCTTCTTTGCCTTTAAAGGAGTGCCCTTTGCCTTGCTGATGTTGCTACATCCCTTACTTCTTGTGATCTCACATTGCTAATTTTTTCTAAGCTCTATACTAAACATTAAATCTGTTACAAAAAAAGAACTAAATGAAATGAACACAAAACGATCAACTTTAAAAAAGGACTCATAACTGGAAAAAACGAATGAAAAAAGAATGTTAACAACAAATACTTTTTCACACCCAACCCAGTTCTGTGGAATCAGAATCAACATTGAGTTTAAGCAAGCGAATGAGCCAATTGGAGTAAAGTGCCATGCAGATATAGATTTTTCCCACTTGTGACGAATGCAGCTATCGATTTTTTTTTTGCATGCTAGCATGCTAGTTAACATTTGTGTCAGTCAGCTGTTGGCTCCCACGCTGGCCAATAGAATCTTCCTGCCTATTTGTGGCAGCCAGCTATAGGCTCTCACTCTGCCCAGTAGAAAATGGCCACAAACTACATGAAAACTGCTGTAGAAGCATGAAAAAATCGATTATTTCCACTATTGATGGGAGTTGGGAAATGCAAAGTTGGTCTTGGTCTTCCCACTAACTTGGAGCATGTAAATTTTGGTGCAAATTTGTCGAAAATTGTGTCCGTGCATTCATTACACACATACACACATCCTGCCTTTTATAGATAGAGATCAAGAACAATATTCTTATTTCATCAATAGGTTTTTTTGAATCTGTAGATTCTCTATGGCATATGGAGCCACAGCCATTAAAGGTTCTTGATGATAACTGCAGAACTTTCTAGAAATGCTTAACTCTTGAAAGAAATGTGTTATTTAATAACTAGTGTACCTGTGCCATAAAAAAAATGAAGGAAATTGCTTGAAAGTTTTAATAGATGCAGTGAAACAAAAGTCTTGAAAGAGTGTACTGAGATTCAATAAAGTGGAAATAAAGATTTCCAAAATAAATAGGGTCCAATGAATTGCTTAATTAATTCATTCCCTCAGAATGTAGGACTAAAGGAACTGAATCATTAAATAGTTCATTTTACACAGGATCTAATTTTGTCTAAATGCAAATAAAGATTTTATTTTATGATGATTAAAATTACCAAGTGAAGTAATCATTTGCAAATTTAATAGATTCCCACTACATATGAGACAGGAAATATATAAATAAATAGACATTGATAACTATCATATGGTTTGATTATCATTGGTGATTCTCAGACAGACTATGATTCCCCTCCAACATTTTTATTCTTCAGACCTCTCTGTATACATCATAATATATTGACAGAGAAAATATGTATATCTGCTATAATTAAGTGATATTCCAGAATATTAAAATATATTTGTTCAACGAACACATGGCCGGAATCATGAAGCACTTACTGAGAAATGAGTTTATTAATAATTATTTACCTAATTATTGTGCTAATCCTTGTTCTTTGACAAATTCTTTATCTTTTCCCATTAAAGAAAGCATTCTGGGAAAAGAAATAATTAAATCAAAAACAAAGACATATTTAAAACAAAACCTTGCCTAGGCATCAGGATCAATACATGGATTTTAACATATATACTCAGAGATAGATTGATATAAACAGGCTAAGATAGGTTGGCTTAGGTGGGTTGGTATACTGGCACATCAACGCTTAGGCTGAGATAATCAGAGATATATTTTTCAGCTTAAGCATTTAGTTCACAAACCTGAAATAACATTGATAAGCTACAGTTGCTATTTGATACAGTGATCAATGTTTAAAGGTATGAAAATCTAATTTACATGTTGTATAAATGTATAATTGGATAATTAAGCATTTACCTTTCTTTAATTTACAGTAGTAATTACATGACAGAAAGAAGGCATAGAGAATTTAACACTCACAGGACATACTGAAAACAAGACAAGCAGGAGGAAAAAATGACTAACTTATTTGTATGTTTGGATGACAGAACAGAGGAAAAGAATGATGCTAAAACTTAAAGGCAGGAAGTTGTAAAGTGCCATGATTGCCAATATTCCGAAAGGATTTCTTCTTTTAAAAAAATCATTTAACTCCAAGCAAGGTAATAAAGTTTATCTGAGTGCAGAGATGATTTCTTTCAGCACCTCTGTCTTGTGTACGTGCATTTACACAACTTAAATCAGTTTGACACAAAACTGTATGCTTTACTATGCTCAGCATAGTAAAGCATAAAGCTACAAGTGTGAGACATTTAGTAAGAATCACACTTGCTGTGCAGTATTAATAGCCTGCTTGACTTGCTCACGATTCATTACTCCATGCTAAGGAGCCCCACCTCTTTTAGGTAAAACAGTCAATGTAAGTGTTTATGATTTATTAAAATGAGATAAGTTTTGACACACATGGATTCAGATCCAGTTTCAATAAACATAATGATTGCAACATGCTAGGAAAGATAACAGTAATTTCTACAAGTGGTTTGTGTATTCCATTTGATATTCTGACTGCCTGGAATATTAGCAGGTATTTTCAAGAGGAAAATAGAGAGATAGCATTTGTAAGAAGCGTGTCTAACAATTGTCTAGTCTGCTGCATCATTATTTATTTTTTTTTTTTTTGTAAACAGATGCCCAACATTCTGGTTTCTTTGCTTTTGTCATTATTTACTCAAAGATGTTTTGGCTAGCTTGGAAATTATTGTTAATTTCCATAATTCCCAACAGCAATCAACACACATATCTTTGTCAATTTCCATCCTGATTCTTTTACTTGTTTTCTTATTTCATACAAAGCCAGGGGACATTTTTTGTTTCTTTTTATTGCAGACCTTTTTTATTGATTGTATTTTCCTTGGTGAAGCTTATATTACTGTAACAAATATTATTAGTGTAACAAAAAGTCTTTAAGTGCTTGTTCAGACACCAGCCTGTAACATATTTTTGTAGCATACCTACAGACAATAATGGGTTATATCCCCATTCACATAACTACAGTAGTAAATACTGTATGTTGGTCTGCAGTTGGAGATTCATTGTGAAATTCACTTGACTCACTTCTAGGAGTTAACTACTTCTTCTACATGCTGCTGGCGAATCTTATATATGTTGTTCTTGTCCTAAGTATTATCGTTCATTACCAACCTTTGTGTGATTATTCTATTCAGTAACCTTCCCTAGGTTACAACACATATTTTGTCCATTCTTTTATTCCATTGTCTACCTGTAGTGCCAGGATGAAACTAAACTGTGATTAAATCTTTATTTAGAATGAAAGAATGATCAGATATCATTTCACATTCTTGTTAATAGTAGTGTTTTTGTTAATTTATTTCTAGTTAGGATTAAAGAGTTGCTTTGAATTTTTAGTGGTTGAACCATGAATTAATAAAAGCACATAAAAAATATAAAATTTTTATGTGCTTTTATTAATTTTTTCCCATACAATCACTTTCTATAAATACGATCTGCCAAACACAATTTCATAGTTATTCTTCGGCCAGAGACTTCCATGATTTCCATGAAACAAGACCAATATTTTAGGGGAAAACCTCAGATCTCATTTCTATTTTTCTAATAAAAATCTGCCCTGAGCTGTATATTCCTATGACTGATATATTGATTCTTTTAGACATAGCTAATGAACTGATTCTTTTAATTTCCATATTTTCTAGTTTTATTCTCAGATATTATATTTTTTGCTACAAAACTGCTCCAAAAGTATCTGTCTTGTCTTATACATAAAGCTGAGATATCTCATAGGTTAATGCTTATTAAAATACTATTGACTATCATTGCATCTAACTAACTTGACTCCATAAGAATCTAATATTAGATATAAATAGATGTTTTATATATCATTGGATATGGTGTTTTAATTTAATTACCCTATATACCCTCATGTATACCAACTTCATGTATACTGCAACCTTTGAATTTTTTGCATAAATTTAAGCCCTCCAGAAAAAATTACCTGTATATATTGCAATTGGTTACTGATTTTTAACCTGTTCAAAGAAAATTATCTGTAAATAGTTCATCCCCCTATTTTTTTAATAACCATTGATCACATTATACTCAAATATATACAGTAGATAGAATTGGTGTGCTCCCTTTTACTGCCAAATATAAACTGCTTGATTTCATTACACCATAATGTTCTTGAATCTTTTTATTTTTGTATTTCAAGGATAGTAAAGTAAATCTGAAAATATTAACATGATCGCACATGATTCTCATTTGTTAATTGAACATTAATTACCTGCAACCATGAATTTTAATGTTTTAATTGAATATTAATTACCTCCAAACATGATTTTTAATGTTTTAATTGAATATTAATTACTTTCAAAAATGATTTTTAATATTTTATTGAATATTAATTACCTGCAAACATGATTTTTAATGTTTCCTTCATTTATTTTAAACTTATAACTTTTCATTAAATTGGTGAAAATATTTTTTACTTCCTTTCATTAATGTTTTCACAGGGTGAATATTAAAACAATTAAATGCTAATTGTTTATGTAACTCATGATATTACAGGTAGGATTAAAAAATAATACATCAAAACTCTAAATCACTTGGCTGATTCCACATCTAACAGTACAGCGAATACTGCTGGCAAATTAAAAATGAAATAATTATGATTGTATTTTTTGCATCAAATGCAGTTGAATTGTATATAAACAGCCAAGCTTTAGCTTTTCTTCTCACTAACTTTACAACTGTTTCAGCAAAACCTTAGCATAGCTTTATGTGTTTTCGATAAAAAAAAAAAGAAGTATTTCTGATGATAGAGGAAAGTGTTTGGGGATTTGTTGTATCGTTGAGGTGAATGATACACAGAGAAGAATCAGTGCTTAATATGTTTATTCCACACCAGTATTCGGTGCTAATGGATACAGACAAAAAACACAGAAGAATAAGTTACAAAACAATTAACAAGACAACTTATAAGGAATAGAGGAGGGTCAAATACTGTATAGCCAAACAAAGTAAGATTCATCTGAATATTAATCAGCTTAGTATCAACTTATTAATCAACTGTTGAAGCCTTTAATCATATACTATTTAAGGCTATGAGCCAGGCCATCTAGTAGAGTGCTGAAGGGGTGCTAGCTACTCTACAACATAATTAAACACTTGGAAATGTTTATCAAGAAATTGTTTTAGTAAATTTCTGTATTCACTATGTTGTACATTAAAAATGAGGAAGAAAGGTATTGTCTATGGTCATGAATTAAGGCACACATTACTGACAAAATATGTCTTTTATATAAATAATGTAAATTCATTGAAAATTAATTTACTTTTAGAAATCATTAAATAACAAGATGTCAGTAGTCACAAATTTGATGCATGCCTTACTGACAGGATATGCATATTATATAAATAATTGAAATGTATTGCGAATTATTTTACTATAGAAATGTACTGAAAAACCGGAAAGGTCTTGTCAGTTGTCAAGAATTAATGTAAGCATTACTGATAGGTTATAGATGTGGTACTAATGATTTCTTTTGTAGAATATTATTATGAAAAGAGTGATACTTTAATTCTTTTTTTTAATCTTTTTGCAGGTAAGTGCTGCTGTTTTGATTCTGCCTTATCTTTGAGGATTGCACAGAAGATGGTTCAGGTTTTTATACTAAACTCTTTCTCCTTCAATGTTCTACTTTCACTTTCAATCTCTGCCTTGTCCTTTTTACATCCTGTTTATTATGACAAGCAAAACTTTACAATTTCTTATCTTTTTGTAAAGCTAGCATTTTATTTTAGAAGTATTTACTCATCACAGTTCGAGATAAAATTCAGAGAAATAGAAGTTGGAAGATTCTGTTGCACCAGTCTCTACATACAGACAGACCCTGTGTCTTGAAAATCAAAATTTAAATCCTTTAGTCTTAAACACTATTACTAATGTAGAATTTCTTTTAATTTTGGGCTTGTGTAAGACTGAGTTAAATAAATGGATATTTGCTAAATATAGATTAGTCGGACACAAGATTACAATTGTGCAGCATTCTTAAGAATCAAGATCACAGCACTAGTAAATTATTCTATGAAATAAACTTCCTACCATTGTGCCATGATAAGCACCAGACTGAAAAATCTATGAAGTCAGTAACATTTAAAAATACTTTAGAAAATATTGTTAAATATATTAACATATTATTCAAACTTGTATCAATAATTATTCCAATATATCTGTACTTATCATTGGGGATAATATTCCTAAAAAATTTGGCCTTTCACTACATTTTGATTTGATTGCCTTTAGCAACTGTCTCAAGTGACATATGCAAACCAAATTTTGAATTTTAATCACTTTTACTTCTTACCCACATTAAAAAGATTATATTGAACTTAATTTCTATTGTTTTTAAGATTCTCAAATGATGTTTTCTCAGTCTGAAGTTCTTGGTTAAAGAGTTATTATTTATGTGCAGACTATTGTCCTGATTTTAGTTGTTGCTATAACAACATTTCAGCTATTATCTCCTCTAGTTTTCATCAAATGCTTGCCAAACTGGCTAACTTTCAGGGAATTTCAAACTAAATCTTGTATCAAATCCAAGGGTAGATTGTTCTCATTTTGTTGTCTTTTTCCAGATGAGATATCGAAAGATGTGGTCAGTGGAACAAGAACTCCTGTAGATTAAATAAAGGGTTCAGTTTGAAATTCCATGAAGGTTAAGCAGATAAATAAGCATTTGATGAAGGCAGGAGGGGGCAGTGGTCAAAATGTTGTTATAACAACACCAAAGATGACGACAGTAGTTCACATATAAATAATGTAAATTATACTTTTTCGCCCTTGTAAATATTCTGTCATGTCTCATTTCATCTCTTTTTTTATTGCAATGTTTTATTTTCTGCTGATTAATTTTTGGTCACTAAACAAAACTAAGTATTTCTAATAAAAAATGTTATGATGGACAAGACTTAAACTTTCATCACATCTTTCAAGGATGATGGCTTAACCAATTAGGTAACCAAAACTGTCATAATTAGATAGGGGTATCGTCTGTACTCATCTACTACTATTTTTTCTATCACTTCTACTACATATTGTACTATTGATGACCAAGTAGTAGTAACACTTTTCTTTGGGAGATTCTGTTTAATCAGAATGGCATTAGTTCCCTAGACAGTAAAGATGCTCTCTATCAAATAACAGTTTATGAGGTTTTAGATCTAAGTTTTAATCTCATTTGAAGTTCCTTCTTTTTTATGAATTTTTGCAACTTAATAGCTGAAGAATGTATAATCTTCCAACAATCTATATAATACTAAACATTTGTGATTGTGTGTGCTTCCTTTGTTTGTTTGCGTTTAATGATTTACAAGTTGTTTATACAGTAAATACTTTTATTTTAACTTTTTCCAAACAGACAATTTTATAATTAAAATATTTTTCAGTTTAAGGCAGACACAAAGTGTTCCCAATTTTTTGTTTCGTCAAGTTGTTTGTAGGGTAATTACAGATAAACCTCTCATCTATGGACCCCCTTCACACACACACACCATTTGGCTGCAATGGACAAAATCTGAAGGCAAAAAAAAAAAAAATCTGCAGGAAATAAAACTCCCAAATCATCAGCAATATATTACAAAATTTGCAGGTTTAGTGGAACAAGTCATATTAGTTCTCAAAGTGACCACTTGGCGGTGGTGACGGGCCTTTTGTAAACAAAGATGGTTGCACAATATATAAAGTACGATACATTAGCCTATGTGTGAGAAAGTAGCAGTGAGAAATCTATTCTTTTTGTTATTTTGAATAACATATTTATATAAAGTATATATCTATTTATGCTATATATATATATATATATATATATATATATATATATATATATTTATAGTATTTGCGTTATGATCATAATTACTGGTAGTTACTATAGTGGTTTTATAACTCAAAAATAATCCCTTCCCATCTATGGATAATTGGCTTTAATGGACCACCCTTTCCCCTTATTAATCCATTGATGAGAGGTTTGTCTGTATTTATATTTCAGCTTTCTTTAAAAAAAATAATATTTTAAATATTTAAGAATATTTTTTGGCATATCAAAAATATATTTTAATTTAATCTGATTTAAAATTCAAGTTTATCCCTGAAGTTCTATACCTATTAAATACTATGAACTAGTAAACCAGATCAATGATGACATGAACAAATTGAAATATTTAACTGAATCATAATTAAATTAACTTTCATTTCAATGGAATGTTGAAATCAACTTCAATGTTTTATAACCTGAACAGTCAGTGATCCAACAGGTCATTATAGTCTAGTTTCAAATAAAAGTAACTGATGGTTAGTCTTTTCTTCTTGCTTTCCTTTACCACTTGTCTTGGAGTTTCTACAGTTTCCTTTCTATGTCTGCCAACAATACACTCTCATCTGAAAATCTTATGTTGCTGAAATTGTGCCCACCAGTAATAAATCCTGGTAGGACATATACTTTTCTTAGGATTGCCTTGCTGTAAAGATTGAATAAATCTCGTGAGAAAAAAGGAATAAGAAAATACATCCTTGTCTAATGTCTCTTTCTAATTTTCTGTACTTAATTTTTTTTCTATCCATATGCAGGTGGTTTGATCTTGGTAAAAGTTTGAGATTATTCCCAAATAAATCAAGTTTTCCTAATAGTTCAAATAGATATTAGGTTGGTGCAAAAATAATAACGTAATAATGTCGTTCTTTGACGTATTTTTTAACGTAAAAAACTACATTATTACGTCATTATTTCTGTACCAACCTAATAGTTATGCTATGTTTGTCAAATGCTTTTGCAATGTCTATGAAACATAAGTACATGTTCTTTTGCATTTGCATTGCTCTTTGCAATAGCATTCTGATCATAAATATTGCATTTTTTGTTACAGTGTCCTTAAGGATAATACACTGTTTTTGCCCTACAAATTATCTCCTGTCCTCCTTATTATGTTTTTTGGTCTTGCTCATTAGTAATGTTTCTATTTCTAATTCTTCCACTCCTAGTAACCCCTTGCGTCTTAGTGGCTTTATTGCCTTGTGTGGGGTGAACTTGATTATAAAACAAAGAAAACATGGTTTACTTTTTTTCTACATTCTGTTTTTTGACTAAAAGAATGAACTAATGGGTTGTTTAGTTCTTATTTTGTTTTTTTCCTCTCACTGTTAAACACATTGGTCAAGGTAAGAGTTATTTTCTTAATAGTCTTAGATTTATAAAAGTAAGAATATATAAATAGAAATTAGTTATAATATCCCAAGTGGTAATTTCTACTCTTTTCCAATAAATATTTAATATGAGGTGACCATCTTCAAGGTTCTCTTGAGAAACATTGAAATTTGAATCCCAATAATAACACTGGAATGAAACATCATTAGTTTATTTTTTTCATTTGCTCTCTCAGAAGACTCCTCCAAACTTTATGATTCTTCTTAGTATTTTCAAAATTAAATAAAATCAACTTGTATACAGCTCTTTAATCAAAATCTTTCTGAAAATAAAAGAAATTGTTTTGCATTCTGAAAATTTAATCTGATTAACAATAACAAGAAAATGACACAGCATTATCTTTCCTTTGGCTGTTTTTTCTCATGTGTGATTAGAAAATGAAATTGGCTGCAAGGTTCTGAATCATTTTTACGCACATTGTTTGTAATGGCCACCTATTCAAAGTAAAAAAGAACGCTCCTTATTCGTTATTTCACATAATATCATTGTAGTTTCTTGTCCTCAAAGAACATGGCAGTTTCAGATAAATGTAATAAAAAATTAAAAAAAAAAAGCTTTTCTTTCTCTTCATTTTCTTAAAATATTTTTTTTTAAATATACAAAATCTGTAAAATGAATCACGGAACACATTTGAAGTATAAATAATTTGTTTTATTCATTTCCATTAGTCACAAAGGAACAAAGGACAAAACACTTTAAGGACTTTTTTCTTATCCAGTGAAAATGAAAAAATAAAACATTTTGCTTTTTCTGCTTTTACAAATAAAGCACAAACCACTTTGAATAATTTCAATGAATTTTCTTCTTTTAATAGGTACTTTTTCTCCTTTTAATAGGTACTTTTTGTCCAATACAACAAAGAAATCAATGACAGCTAAAAAAAATATATAGATATTTGTGCCTCAACCACAGGGAATTTTTAGTTAGTCTCACAGACTATGTAATGTCAGTTCAATTCTCATTGATCATCCTAGATTGAAGACCTTCGTTAGGCCTGGTAAACTTAGCAAATATATCTTACAAAGGTGCTTGCTAGAGAAATCTAATCTCATGGCACATTGTTCACATAACTTTGAACGATACAAATTATCCAATTATTGTAACCCTCTTCAGAACTAAAATAATTTTTGTCTGAATCTCAGAGATAAACAGTTATCATGATTTTCATTATTTACATTCCAGCTAATGTCCTCATTTTTGTTGTTATTACTACAACATTTCAGCCATTGTCCCTTCTGTCCTTTTTCAGATGTCTGTCAATGCAAGTAACCTTCAGGGTCTTTTGAATTGAACCATTTATTTAATCTATAGGGAAAGATTGTTCTTGTTTCACTATCCATGTCTAGGAATATCTCATCTAAACAAGGACAACAGAATGAGAACAATCTATCCTTGTAGATTACATAGTGTTCAGTTTGAAATTCCCTGCTGGTTACCCAGATTGACAGATATTTGAAGAAGGCCACAGAACACAATGGCCAAAATATTGTGAAAATAACAAATTGTTTTGAATGTAAATAATGTCAATAGACTAAAATAAATTGTAGGATGGGTACCTACTGTAGCTCATTGGTTCAAAAGTTAGTCATGTATACTATATTCCATATGTGATTTGATTATATTCATGTTCATCTGTTCCTGTAATACACAAACTTAAACTTAATAAGTGCATGTGTGTGCACACATACACACACATATATATATATAATTTTTTACAGCAAAAAAACAAAAATATACCTCAACATATGTATAGTCTATTTCAAACCGTTCTTCACATGGCTATAGTTAGCCTCTAAGTTTAATCTTATTTATTATAAAATGCAGATTGTGTGTGTCTGTACGTTTATATATTGGATCGGATTTCCAACATTTTTCAACCAATTTCAACAAAACTTCACAGGACTACATAAAATTACCTTGCGGTGGTTCTGACAGTGCCAAAAATTGGAAAAACACAATTGTTTTTGCATGAAATCAATTTGAAAACACGATTAAGAGGCATTAATGAAAGTTGGACAACTCATATCGAGTTATACTTATTAATATCGAGTTATCGAGTTATACTTATTATAAAACCCAGGTAGTGTTTCTTATTGTCTTGCACACTTTTTTCTTTATTTTTACATTCAGAATGCTTTAAAAATTCCATTACAATTGTTTATAATAAAATTCTATTCAATCGGTAGACTCATAACGATTGAAAACAATGTTTTTGTTTCAATTTGAGTTTGACCAAAAAAAAAAAACAAAAAATAAAACTAAATAAGACATGCGTGTCCGTCAACGTTAAACAATAATCTTTGTCAATTTTATTTTTCAGTCTTTATGATGGTCGATACTTGATCTATCTCTTACTGTTACATCCCCGGGCAATGCCGGGCTCTACTGCTAGTAATTAATATTACTTTAATTCCTTAATAATTAATATTACTAGGATCCACCTGGATTATATACCAATGGATTGATTACCTGTACTGTGTGTGTGTGTGTGTGTGTGTGTGTGTGTGTGTGTGTGTGTGTGTGTATTTCAGTAATGTAGTCAATAAGTAAAGCTCCAAAACTCCAATATTTACATGCTAGACTTTAGTTTATTGGTTGATTTTACAATATATCAGCTTTTGGATTATTTAATCTAGAATTTTGTATGAAAGTGCTCAGTGAAGATCACACTCACAGCTCAATAGTAATGGTTAACCAGAGTATCTTTGTGAAATATTAGCCAGTGTCAAAGTATCTATTTATTATTATAGCCTCTGGCCCAAAGTTAGTCATCCATGCCCCAAGAATGCCAACTCATGATTTTTTTTTCCATTTTCATTTTATTAATGATTCTGACGTAGTTTGAGTTGTAGATGAAGAAAAAAAATAATTGCAACCCTGTACCGGCAAGATATATGCCTTAAATCAAAGTCAGCATTGTTCCGTTTTTAGCCCCTGGTAGTCATCCATGCCCCAAGAATGTCATTACTCTCCACAACATCCTATCCTTTGCATATCTAAGCAGCTTTTGACTCTTTACCCTCCATTTTTCTCTCTGCTCTGCTATCCATTCACACAAACTCATTAAATATGTTGCTCACTTTTTTCTCTTCATCTTTTTTTTTTAATAGGTTCTGAGTGTTAAATTCTCCAAGATTTCTTTCTTTCTTCCTTATGTGTCCCATAAATTCCAACAGTTGTTTATTGATTTTAAGTATGTGTCCACTTAGTCCCAATTGTCTTTAACACTTCTTTGTTTTTTATATATTTAATTCACTTTATTCTAAGTATCCATCTGTGGAATTATATCTCTGTCTCTGAGTGTTTTATAAGAAAAGAGGGCTTAGAGAATTTGACACTCCCAGGACATATTGGAGGCAAGAGGGTCAGAAGGAAGCAATGAATAACCTACCTAATGAGTTTGTGCAGGTGATTGACAGAACAGAGATTAAGGGAAATAGCAAAAAGTTAAACTTTACTTCAAACTATAAAGAACAGACTTTATGGAGAGCCGTAATCACTCACTTCCTGAAGGGTAATTGCACATAGAAAATAAAGGAAAATGTCCAGCAGTTACTTTTATATATAAGGGTAGATTAAACATAGCAGTTCTGTTTTTGTTTCCTACATAATTCTCTAATCTCTTAATATTTAGTTTACTTTCTAGAAGGCATCTTTCACTATTCCACTGTGCATTGTCACTCATATGTTTGACTGTCTCTTTTATTGACAATCATGTGTTCTGTCTATTTATATTTAATATAATTCTGAGCAGAATGATAGATCTTCCCAAGATCCACACAAGTTACAATTAGATTGTTTTCTCAAATTCTTACAGAAAGAATTTTCATTATTCCTTGTAATTTTCCAGTCATTAGAATTGTCTGAAATTATATGGAGTGAAGTCATGAATAAATTCCTTGTTTTTTTTTCTTTTTTCATTTCAATAAGAGGGAAATGTTAATTATTTTCAATTGTTGTCGTATGTTCTATAGTATTTTATTTTCTAAGTTTTGCTTATTCATTTCCAAAGAATATTTGTTTGTTTGTATGTTTTTTTTTTTACTTTGCTGTTCTAAATCTGTCAAACTGAATACACATCCCACTGACACAAGCATTTATTTTTTATTCTGTCCCACAATTCCAAGCCCATTTAACTCATGTTATTCTTCCATTCCCTGTCTTACATATATTTTCAAATCATTAGCTTTTTTTTTATTTGTTTTTCTCTCTTTCTGACTTATTTCTTAATTTCCTACTTTTTTTTTACATTTTCCCCAACATACAATTCTTCTCAAACCTGACATCTTCATCTAAAACTTTTACCAGCACTTGCCTATTATTTCTTTTTTCTTTTTTACCTTTGAGCCATTGTCTAGTTTATTTCTCCATTATACACATCCCTGTCACTGTTCATCTTGCAGGCATATTCTTATGTCTGCTCATCAGCATCTGCCTTTCTTTCGTTCCCACTTTCATATATCAAGTGCAATCAGTTTTCACAGTCAGCATGATGACTCAAAGATTGGCAGGAAGGATTTGAAGAAAAGTAAGCCACAGGTGATGGCATTATATTTGAATTCTTTCTTTGGCAAATCAGAAGATAAATATAACTTCTTGAATTGGAAATTCTTCCATTCACTATTGCTTCCACTGGGGAAATTTGATAATGCTTTGAAGATGAGCTGAACAGGTTTACACATTGGGTAGAATTGTAATTTCAAAGGCTTTTGTATCAATCAATACTTAAGTAATGAAGTACAGATATTTTTAATGGCAAGAGAAGCACAAAGAATGATATTTCCCCAAATATGCTTGTAAGTAATCAATTTTCGATTAAATCAAATCAAGACTTTAATGATATTTCAGTATCTGCTCATGATTGAATAATGTAAAATTGACAAGTTCTTTAATTTCTATTGTTCTTGTGGTTCTACAGCAGTTATTGCAAGCCATTCACATAGTGTTTGTCTGAAAAGTAGGCAGATTTGCCTCTTGAAAATAAGGTGAAAATAATAATTTTTAATGACAAGTACAATGAAAATTTCCAAAAATATGCTTATAAATAATCAGTGCTAGTTTGGTGCCCATTATTTTCCTGATACAGAAAATGTTGTTAAAATGACTTCAAAACATCAAACATTATATTCTTTTCCTGTTATCCAAGGGGTTTTGCCAGACAGGGAAATTAGCACTTGTGACACTGATATCCATTTCAGTTTCATTCAAATTCTGTGCCCAAGTATATTTTAATTCAATGACAAGCCTAAAAAATATTTCAATTTAATTTTTTTTTAATTTTTTCATGGTAATTTACTCACACATGCATGGACTCTACTAGCTAGAAATTGGAGCAGGTACTACCTTTTAGTGAGGGAAATTTCCAGCAGTCAGCTGTGACAGTCGGACTGAACATTCTTGCTGTAACACTCACATTTGTATATGTTTTGTATTTCTGTTAATATAGTTTGTTTAACTCAGTTCCTCTCTCTGTGTCTTTATTTCTGGTTCTAATAAGGCCACAACAACTTGACAATGAGATCCTGCTCCTATTTATAGCTGGTAGCATCCATGTGTGCATGGGTAAATTACCATAATGCTTTTAAAATAATTTTAATTTATTACCAAATAATTTTCAAAAAGTTCAATAAAGTCTTATAATTATCTGATGTTTTTAAAAAAGGGTTTAAAATTTTTTTTTCCTTTGTCTCCAACTTTATGATTTTATTGCTCACTCAAGATAGGGGTTGTCCAGACTGAGTAGGGGGAATGTATTATTTTAATGTCTTACTTCAAATTTAGTCAAATTGTGAGTGTGTGTATGTGTGTTAGTTGTCACAAGCAGATGTAAGTTACTCATACATAATATGATGCATATATATTATATACATGCAAGCAGGATCAGTGCATACTCACCCCAAATCCCTTGACCAGAATGGAGCCTGATTGGAGGCCACAGGTAGTTCTTATCAACACTTGCTATTTTCTACCTATATTTATATACATTACAAATTAGACGAAGCACAACTTACTATTATTAAAGTATGAAAGATTTTGATGGATTTTGACTTTGTTCTAGTTTCTTTTTTTAGTACAAATCCCCACAAAAATGATATAAAATTTACTATTCTTTACCATAATGCTAAATGTGTTAAAATTCTTGAACTTTTTAAAAAGAAAAATCTCTAGTTGATGTTAAAAATTGCAGCAAAGCATTGTTGATTTATTTAAGATGGAATGTCTCTAATTTGTATTTAGATACATTGTATTTATTATCAATTTTTCCAGATGAATTCTTCACTATATCACATATGATCAATTATTGTACATAATTAGGTTACAATAAAATTTGTATTTTATATGAATACTACCTTATGAAAAGTGAGATGTAGTATAGTGGGGATCCCCAGTACCAAAGATTCAGGTGGGTGGCTATCATAGATTCAGTGGTGACACAATGCTGTTTCACTGGCCCTGCATGCAAACAATGTTTTACGCAGACAGTGTGTGAGGGACAGAAAAATAAGCTTCTTTATAATATAGATGATGTAACAAATCCAGATTTTAACGATGTTTTCACTGCTTTTTCATGATTTCATTGTACAAAACCTTTAAATCAGTTCCAGGTTACTATTTCTTTTCTAGAGCTCTTATGGTTCCTGCAATTGTTATTGCAAACCATTGACAGCAAGTCAGAAATGTTAACAGATTAATCTCTTGGCAATAAGGTAAAAATAATGGAAATTTCATTGAATGTGTCTGCATGTCAAAAATGGATAAGCAGAACCAGTATGTTTTGTCAGAGTCAGGCTTTCTATTCAGCAGACCCCACCCTCCACTAAAAAAAAAAAAAAAGAGAAAAATAGCTCTAAGGATAATGATAGGATTCAAGAAGTCCACAATGGTTTGTATAAAATGTTTCCTAAAATTATAAAAGTTTGATTCATTGGTTTATATTAACAAATCATTTGGAAATGTCAAAAAAAAGAAAAAAGACCAAGAAGTTGGTGAAGTAAAATATGGAACCAGTTCTCAGCAAATTTTAATCTCACCACTTGCTAAGGTAATTTTGTAGCTTGAAAGGAACATGGTAAGTGTTTGTTTTTTAGGTGGTGATAGATTCACTTTCTCCAGGTTACTTTAATTTTATGAAGGTAGAGATGAGCCATTTTTTTTATTGCTTCAAAGATTACTTTTTATACAATTTTATGATAAAATGTAGCACATGCTATAACTCAAGCTTAAAATTCTATTTTTCAATATATTTCTGTAACCATACAAGAAAAAATTTGCCATATCATTGTATTTCCAGAAATACTGGCCTGATGTTTGCAGTTTTCAGATTTTCTATAAATTAAAGAAAAAGATTTGCTTATTTTGTAGTGGCGTTTCACTTATAGTTCTTGACAATGTTTTTGGAAATACCTTTAGCATGTTGTGATTCCTGATAATAATAATATTTAAAAATAAAAAAAATAAAAAAAATAAAAGAATTCAATTTAAAATAAGCCTTTTGCACTTTCCTTTAAAATACTTCTTTCTTTCTTTCTTTCTTTCTTTCTTTCTTTCTTTCATTCAACCTATGAGAAGGCAATCCTCAAATAAAAAGAGAAAGAAGAAAAAAAAGATTGAATCTAGCCCCAAATACTGGAGATTTTCAGTCGAAGAGATAACTTATTTGTGATTAAAAAATGACAAAAATCACCCATAACTTCTGTCATAAAAAGAAAGGAACACTGGAAAATAAAATAATTTGGCCAATAAAAAAAAATTTACATTGACCTAATTTCTCACATTGCTACTACCCCTATCTTGGTCTGACTTCAAAACAACCACTAATAGACTTTTAACCAGACTGTTATCAACATCTTCCTTATTAACAAACTTTTTGCTATGCTGAATACCAAAAGTCTCACTCATCACTCTAAAGAAAATAAATAAAAATATTTATTTTAAAACCTTGAGTCAGTTTGTTTTATTCTAGAGTTTCCAATAAAATAATTATACTTATATATATATATATATATATATATATATATATATATATATATATTAAGAAATGGACAAGGTCCGACAACTTATTTATTAAAGACATTTTTATGTTTAACGTTGTTTTTTTTATAGATACAAGTATTTAACTAAATGCTCCGTTTATGATAAACAGTATTAAATAACATTTACCAGCCTGAATGTCCGAGAAATTTTCATAGAAAATATTCGTTCTTTGACAGGATTCAAACCTGCATCCTAAGATTGAACAGTCATTTACACTGGCGTGCCTTACCGTTCACTACAAACGATTCATTTTTGTACACAAACGGTAAGGCACGAGCAGTTATGAATGACGAGATTCATGGAAGATTGAAGTTTATAAGCAGTAAAGAATGAATATTTTCTATGAAAATTTCTCGGACATTCGGGCCGGTAAATGTTATTTAATACTGTTTATCATAAACAGAGCATTTAGTTAAATACTTGTATCTATAAAAAAACAACGTTAAACATAAAAATGTCTTTAATAAATATATATATATATATATATATATATCCACGCTAGCAACTTCTGATGTGAACACACTATGCCAGAAGCACATTCATTCAAGCTTGGATATTTGAATGATACAGTGCAAGTGAACTAGAATATCCTTTGCTCTGTGCCACAAGGTAAAAACTGCATCTGTCACATTATACATTGCTTTAAATCAGTGGTCTGTTTTTTGATTCTGTGTCTCACCATTACAAACCTCAAATGTCTGAATACAACTTGAGTGTTTTTAGAATTAATTGTAAAAGCCTTAACACAGCTCAGTTATCAACCACAAAATGCTTTTTCTTCTTCTCACCAAAATTTCAATTTAATCACCAAAATATTTAAAGAGCCATTCTGTGGGACATCTGCTTCACATCCAGAATCTCTACTTTAAATAAATCTATAAAATTGAAGCACATGTGTGTCATAGAGAAGATTTAATAAGCCACTAGGTGTACACATGTCTCACATAGTTTGGTAGATAGTGCATATTAAGAATTGCATATAATTCATGGAATAAATTAAATAAATGTGATAACTACTTTGAACATTAATTAATAAACTTATATTATAGAAAGTTTTAAAACTAAAGCTGAAGTCCCATTAAAAAAATGAAAGCACTTGAAATATTTTCCCTACAGAATAACTGCTATACAGGGTGCGATGGTTAAATTGTCACCATTTTATATTTTTGATTTTGTGCATCCACATTGTTTATTTTTTGTATTTTATCAACTGCACAATATTTTAGGGTCAGTTGGGCACCATCTGTTAGAAACAGAGCACCATGACACAATTCACTCTGCCAGAAATTTGGAAAAAGCATACATGACGGAAGCTCCAATATGAACATTTCAGAGTGTTTGGGTGTTAATGTGAGGACAGTGCAGAGGATTCAGAAAGAGTTGGATGATATGTCCAGTTAACAACATGGTGTTTGGTGTAATCACTAGTGATGACAATGTTATGGAGGCCTATATCAAGTACCTTGAGGAGGTAGTGCCACCATGGGTCAAGAGGGTGGCTGCTGGATGGCTCTATGTCTGGCAACAGTACTCTGTATCCATCAGTTGAAATGATGGTAGATAAAATCAGTGGCTTCAGAAGGGGGCTACTTTGAAGGTGTGTAAATGCTGAATTGATATACAGGTAAATTGTCAACTGTACAGTATAGTAGAGTCAGCGGGCACCATCTGAGAGAAAAAAGCAGCATGATGCAATTTACTCCATCAGAAATTTGGAAACAGCATTCTATACTCTTTAGGATTTGTGCTGGAAGTACCAATACAAATATTTCACAGTGTTTTGTTGTCAATCTAAGCAGAGTGATAGGATTTTGAGAGTTTGATGAGCCTCATGGTGATTACAAAGGTAGGGCACCTCAGAAAACTCAATTTGATTCTTCTAATAAGACTTCACACAGAAGCCTACATCAAGTGTCTTAAGGAGTTAATACTGCTGTGGGTTAAGAGGGTGGCTGCTGGAAGACCCTATGGCAACAGGACTCTGAACCTCACCACACAAGCAGGAGAACCCAGTCATGACTGTCAGACAATTTCTGCTACCACATCACCCCTTACATCTAGCCACCTAACTTCCCAGACTGCACCCCCTTGATTATGTGGGGGGTACAGTTCAGCAAGACTAATATAACTTCTTGTAAACTGAAGGCAACTTAAACAAGGAGACCGTTCAGAAGTGCTGCAGGAGATTCCAAAGTTGTTTGGTGGGTGCGGGTGAAGCCAATAGCTATTTTATTGAATAAATTTATTCTTTACTATTTCAAAATATTTTTGTATAATTTTGGTAAATATATCTGTTAAAATGAGATGTCAGTGTTATTTTCACTTTTGCATAATTTAGACGACAATTTATCCATCGCATCCTGTATATTTAGAGATCCTTGATAAAATCGTCATATTTTAAAACAATAAACATTACCCAGGAGTCAAGGAAGTTAAAATAATATTGGTGTCAACGGGCAAAACATCCTTTTGACACTCCATTTTATTTCTGCAGACATGAAGATCCAAGATTGCTGAATCTGCAATGTTATTGGTCCTAACATCTCAACTTCAGTCACTTTCCCACCGCCATAACATAACTTCCCTGATGAACTTTCCTCTATGGTACCTACACTCTATGAATTTAAGTACTAGATTGCTGACATGATCTCATCATTTTACAGTTGAAAGACTGGATGTAAGTTCTATACCATTAGTTTCTTCTCACACATTTTAGAATCTCTTCTGTCTTCATGCTTCCAATATAAATCCAGGGAGATATCTTTTAGCAGTTTTTGGGGATAAAAGGAGAAAGCCTGCTGACAAATACAATGTATATCATTAAATAAATATGCAGTTGTGAGGGTAAGTTAGAAGATGGATAAGATGTTGTCGTTTGTCTAGAAATTTAGCAATTGATCATATAAATTTCAATCCTGTCAACTCCATGCAAAAATCTCATTTAAAATGTAACAATCCTTTCCATCTTAACTTTTTGTGACAGTTTGATGATCTTAGTACAAAATGATTCTTTCAGAATAGTATTTTTTTATCGGTTGCCTTTGCTACAATATTCAAGATAAATATTATTCTTAGTATGCGAGGTATGCTGAAAAGTTCTCAGCTCAGCTAAATCAAAGCCAAAGAGAATCAAAAACAAAGTCCAATGATTGATCATTTGGTCTGATTTAAAGAAGTAGGTCAGTCAGGCCATGAAGTATATTAATAGTATTCTTTTGTATAGAATTCTTATTTTAGACTAGCATTCTCATCTTGGTTGGTTTTGCTACAATGTTTCTTTGCTTAGTACAAGGGGATGCTGAAAAGTTCTTAGCCCAACCATGATGAGATTCCAAAACAAATTCTGATGCTTGATCATTTGATAGTATTTTGGGGAGTGAGTCAGGCCAAGATCTTTTCAGTATCCCCTTGTATAGAATGTTTCTTTTAATCATGTGCCCCATGCTGGAGTTTTATCATGTTCCAGTCACTGTATCCTTTACTCTTTGTCAGGTGCCTGTTATATCCAATAATCTGCAAGGAATGTTGAATGGGGCCTTTCATTTCCTCCAGGAGAGTTGATTTTCCCAATTTTCAAGGTGGATGTGTAGGTGGTGTAATAGATAGCAAATTGGAATGAGAAATCAGAGAACCAAGTTCAAATTCCAGTCGAGTTTGTTATATTCACTTATGTGCAAATACCCTTGGAAAAGGTATGCATCCATTTGTAAAACTGACTCTCAAGTGGATACTTTCTTGACCACTACAATCTTAATATGTTTAATTCTAAGGTTAACCATTTTCTTCCTCACATACCCTCATAAACTGTCTCTCTTAAACTTAATCCTCTACCTTGAGTGGCTCTTGAACCTTTTATATAGTGAACATTATTAAAAAAAGAAAAAAAAATCTCCTCCAGCTCTGGGTTAAGTTATAGGATATGTATCTGAAAAAAAATCATTATTATTCTTAAAAAATTTGCTTGCAAAGAAAAAAAAAGAATTATTCTTACCATCTAAAATAAATTTCGGGTTTAAATAGTCCATGAAGGGTTGATAAGCCATGAAAAATAAATCAATCAGTTATTTCCAATATTTGGGTTTCTGCATATACTTGAGAATCAAAATGGCTTGATATAGTAACTGTAAGACACTAATAACAACTATCAAAATGAAGATGTTTGTTGAAAATAATTATTGTATAACCATTTTCATTACATGTTTAAACATTTCCCTTTTTAATGCTTTTAAAATATTTATATCATTGAAACCACAACACCTTTTGAATATTCTTTTAAACCTGAATCCTATTTTCAGCTATAACCACTTAAAAATGATAATTATAAGATTTAAGCCTGTCAAGACAAAGACTGGTTTCTTTACTCTATTGACCTAGACATGTAAAATACAAATTTTCTCTTGTTAATCTTTTCCCAAGATTATCACCTATTCTCTTTATTTATTTAGCTGATAATTGAAATTAAAACATACAATGTCTCCAGGAAAGCACAATTATTTTTTCTTTGAGTAGCCAATCCAACCTAATTCAGCTAATATTTGATAAAGTTCCTTAACCAAACTTGTGCTTTCAAAATCTTTTGGATGACCTCTATCTATATTTGTCCTAAGTTTAATGCTAACACTTTCTTTTCTTGTACTTCTTGCTTGTAGAACTCTCTTCCGGCTCCATGCTTTCTAGTCAACTTGATCTTCAAAAATTTAAATGCTATCTTCTAGATTCCTCTACTTTTATAGCTCTTGCTTATTAATAATGTTTATTTTTTTTTTGTTTTGTTTTTTTTTCATACTCACCAACTCCTTGAAAAAAAAGAACAGGGTTGTCAGCTCACATACTCACAAAAATAACATTTATAGTAATAAAAAAAAAGATTAAAAAAATCAAATTATCAGATTAAAATAATCCATATAAAATGCTGTTACTTGTCCTATCAGGGTTCATAAGGTCAAATAATAATAATACTGCCATGTTAAAATTACACCACCCTCATGACTTGCATGATCAATTACTGCCCCTTGAGAGTTCATAGTGCCTCTATTCATAAGTACTCACAATTGTCAATGATAACATGTCTATGTCCCTTTTATTGTGACATGAAGAAATAACTCCCCCATCTCCACCCCCTGAGCTTACTTTTCTATTTAGCGCAGATCTGACATTTAATTAGTTAATCAAGTCATACCCACAAGTCTATTTTTAATTCTGACCTTCTATCCCCCAAAACACTTTAACTTTCGGAAAAGAGGTAACACTTTGCTTTTAAATTTCTTTAAAAACCCTTTAATCACCACTTACTTACCATCGACTGAAGAAATACAGTTATAGTATTAAAACATGAAAGCTTTTGTTTAGCGATTTCAAAATTTTTTTATTACAATCTCTTATAATAAAAATATAATAATAATAATAATATATATATATATATATGTGTGGGGGGGTAAGAGAGGGCTTATTATAAGGCTCAATATGTATAATTTATATATATATAGTTTTGATATGGTGTGTGTATGTCAGAGAGGGCTTTTCATAAAATCAATATAATTTATATATATATATGTAATTTTGATATGGTTATATATATATATATATATATATATATATATATATATATATATAGTGTCATATGAAATTTTCTCTGTACAATGTTTGATCTATGTGATTGATGATATTCACTGCTAAATGTAGCCGACAAAAAAGGAGATTATGTTGAAAAATAATTTTTGAATAAATTAAATACTTTCTTCATTATTGGGCTGCTGACAATGATGTATCTATGAATGTTTAACTATCCATCTTTCTATCTATCTACCTATCTACTTACATAGGATTAACATGAATAAAAGTTTGTCATTTAACTGATTGATGTTACCTTCAGCATCCCAATTCCAGCGTTTTGTAGTGAACCAGTCCGTCCACTCTTCAGAGTATATCAGCAAATCATCTGATGAAAGTTATGTTGAATTGATTTATGAATTAATAGTTATATGAAATTTTCTTTATATTTAGTGTTTACAATTTGACATATTTATATTTATGTGGTTCAATAATGGATAGAGAGCATTTGTAGATACAAGCATTATTGATATTGAATTAATAATATAATGACTGTCTGTTCTCACATTAAAAACCATATCAGATGATGTGATGATCACTTAAGTCAATGTGAATTTCTCCATTCGTATTATATATATATATATATATTCAATTGAGCATTGAACAAGTCACCTGCACAAATGTGAAGCTCTTCAGTAAAATGAGTGGAACACTATGGCTGCTTGGTGTTTGTTTACGTTTATAAAAACAATACGCTAGATTTGGCTGACTCATTCTGTCGAGTGAAGATGGCTCAGTGGTAAAAGCTCTGACTGACACCAAATCTGTTAGGTTTTGATCTGGGCTTGAGGCATTCAGTTGTCTAGTTGCACTGAGGAGCTGTGATACAGTGAAACAGTACTGTCTGCGAATGACATATATATATATATATATATATATATATAAAAACTAAAAGACCTAATGAGCTAGAACCTATACCAATAGGTAGATAGGTTCTGGCTCTACTTAGTGTATTGAGCACTTTTATGCTTTAACTTAAGTTATTCTGTCAGTTTTTTTTTTTTTTTTTTGGCATGACATTGTGGTGCTCGTTGATTATTTTCAAGCAACACGGATATTTTTAGTTTTTTTTTTCCCTGATATAATATTTATAATATATAATATTTTTTTATTTACAAATTTTATTATGTTTTTTTTTTCACACCGCCTAAGTATAGGTATTTAAATAAAAAAATATATGTGTGTATGTGTGCACCTGTGTATGTCTCTGTATATGAGACTAATAATCATTGTTATATAAGTATTTACAGCAGTGATTTCCATAGGTGATTAAGAACATTAATTAAAACCATACCCTTTTTTTCTTTCACAATCTCATTTAAATATCAAGAAATAAATACAACAAACACTAAGTTTCATCCAGTACAGAGCAGATTATTGTGTCATGATAACAGCTTTACTTTTTAATACTTAGATTAATCTCTGATAATTAATACGCACACATTCATTTATATGCAAGAGAATCAGTTGATTCATTCTTAAACTAAAACATCTAATGCAGTGCCATGTATTTACACTTATATCATGTTTTTTTAACCTTTACTTTCTGATGAAAACGTTTTTTGTCATCATTGTGGCTTCTTCTTTCGGCTGCCACTAACATATAAACAACACTTACACAAAACCCTGGACTAATATTTATTACATCTTTAGTATTAACAAAACTTGTAAATATGCATACCAATATTCAGGCCCATGTGGCTGCTGGCAGCAATACAGAGGAATATGGTAAAGTGTCATTCTTCACTTGATTTAAATGCTTTGTCTATATATGTTATTCTTTAAAAAAAATACTGTTCTACAAAAAAAGAAATGGGGTCTTGTGATTAGTGCCTCCTCCTGTTAAAAACCCTTGTTCCAGAAATAATAACAAAAATTTAAAAATAAAAACAAAAAGTGAGATCTCTTCATTGTCTATATCCCATAAACAATCAAGAGGTCGCACTGTTTTTATTTTTAAATCTCTTGTTATTATTTCTGGTACAAGGGTTTTTAACAGGAGGAAGCACTAATCTCAAGACACCATTTCTTTTTTATATTCTTGCTTTTGATCACCATCAATAGTTATTCAAGTCAAGAATCTTCTTTTATGTGTGACGTTCCTTCAGGTTGTAGGCGATCATGGCTCTCCACATCTTCCTGTCCCTTGTAGCTCTTAAGAAGTTTTTGTCTTTTTGCTATTTCTCCCAAACACTGTTCTGCCATCCATTTGCTCAAGCCCATAGGTATGTTAAATACTGCTTTTCTCAGTCCCTCTTTCCCTCAGTCTGTCCTGTGAGGATAAGAATTTTCAAGCCCTCCTTCCTCATTATGTGCCTCAGAAATTTTAACTGTCTCTTCCTGATGTTCTTTTTTGTTTCCATTCTCTCCAAAACCTCACTGTTTGTTCACATGTTCAGCCCATGGTATCCTCAGCATCTTTCTGTAGAACCACATTTCTGTCGCTTCAAGTCAATAATAAGGCATAATTTTGATGCAGAATCCAAGATGCTTTAAGAGATAAGCAGTAAAAAACAAAGAAAAAATGCTTTTAATTCTAACTGAATTTCTGAGATGAAAAGTTATCAGTAATAACTTAATTTACATTCAGGATAATGTCCTCATCTTTGGTATTATTATGGTTGAAACATTGAGATAACAATGCCAAAGATGAGGACATCAATACAAATGTAAATAATGATAACTCCACATCCCAGAAATTCAGACATTATGTATTCTTACAAGATTCAATGACTATAAGTCCTACTTTTATATGATTGTCTAAAAATTATAATCTTAAAAAACAAATTTTATTGATAATTTCTGTATGGATTTCTGGGATGAGGAGTTATCATTATTCACATTATTTACACTCAGACTAATGTCCTCATCTTTCATGTTATTCAGGCTGGAACATTGTGATTATAACACCAAAGATGAGGATATTAGATTGAATGTAAATAAAAAATGCTTCTTAGAACTTAATATGTAACATTATTTAAAGTTCACTGATGTAAATATATATATATATATATATATATATATATGAGATAACGGTATATATTTTTATATATCAAGAACACTATTGAGGAAATTGTAAGAGAAAATGGAAAAAGTTTATTTGTGGCACATTTCATCCATTAGGATTTGATCAGACTAGTTTTGTTGATGTTTTTGTGACCACATCAACAAACCCAGTTCAGTGAAGTTCTCATGGATAAAATGAGACAGAAACCATTTTTTCCCATTTTTTTCTAATATATAAGCCACATATTATTAAAAATGATAGATATTTTGTTAATTTTAATGATTGACGTTTCCCAAATTATGAATAAGTCTTCTCAGCAAGGAAGAAATTCCATCAGAAATTGTTTGAAGTTCATTTTGGAAGGGAATATGGTTCAAATGTCTGTTTTTTTAAATAGTATTTGTCTTAAAGAACATTTGGTGCTTAAATACCCAGAATATTGTGAATCCCATGACCCATAAAGGTCATAGGAGCACCACGTGTAATGCAGCCTCACTAGAAGTGGTATTTTTTGGGCAAGATAGTCTGATGCAGCCCAATCCTCTTCAGGTGAGTTTCCTTCTCCTAGACCAGGTGCCACCCAAGGCTATAGAACTCAGTCTGTCCTGCTATTTACCTATAGCTGGGGTGAGAAGAAGAGGATTATTCCCAAGGGTATTAGCATATAAGTGAATGTAATGGATCCGATTGGAATTCGAACTCGGCTCTCTGAGCCACTATCCATTACTCCACCATACCTCCTTTATATATATATATATATATATATATATATATATATATATAAAACCCTTGTTTCCTCATTAGTATTTCTGATTCATTCTAAAGTCCTCTCATTCTATTTCAATACCTGTAATCTCTTGTATCTTAGTAGCATTATCACCTTGCTTGGGCTGAAATGATGAAAAGAAAAAAAGATTCTTTTTAGTTTTGCAATATTTCAATGTATTTACTTCCATCATCTTCAGAAAATCAGGGATGAAAATGACCTTCTGTTTATTTTTATGAGCATGCAAAAAAATAATATTGCAAAAGAATAGATTTTTTAAATAATTTTTTTAATAAATAGACAAGGAAGTTCACTTTTCTTCATAATATTGTACTGATGATGTGAATAACCACTGAAATGATGTGAATAACCACTGAAATGATGTGAATAACCACTGAAATGATTATAAAATCACCTGTGGCTCTATTTGGTTAATCATATATTAATTGCCTTAAATCTTGATATTTATTTATACTTTGTGCATGAAAAATTGTCTAAGGGGCAGGATTTGTCGACATTTATATACACATATGTTGCTATGCATACAAGAAGATATTTTTCATAAGAAATATGTTAATTTATTTTCTCTTTTTACTTCTCACATCTTTGCAATAAATGTTCTTGCTCTGTTTGTTTCTCTTAACATAGTTTCATATTCTTATTATGCATTATATATTTCCAAATCACTTCATTCACCTGCCTTAGTTGCTTTGTCTCAAAAGAATTTGTCACCTGTTATTTGCTGATTAATATCATCTACCAATTGGCTGTCTAATTAAATATGGCGGGGATTTGGAAACTCACACAAATGTCTACAACTAAGAACATTTTTTAAAAGTTATTACTTGCATGCAAACCCCTTCCAATTATTATAGGATGAAATATCATGCGATATAATCATCACATAAATAAATACATATAACAAAGGTGGGAAAAGTACTGCTCACAAGCTTCATGTAGCCCACCTGTTGATTTTCAACAACCTGCAAGACTACCAAAAACATTATTTTTTAAATATCCATTCATAGGTTTTTGTCATTTTTTGGTCCTATCTTGTACAAAATAATAATCTATTCAAAACAGGAATAAAAACAACAAAGATACAAACCCTATATATATTTAATCATGAACCATGCTTCCTAGAAAACTAAATTACTACAAAATCAACATATTGTGTAATGTACTACAACCTGAGTCCTTACATCACCACTTTACCAACAACAGTGCTCAATCATTGACACAGTTTAGACTAATATAGGGATGTTGGTCCCTGTATGCACGTAAGATATTATTTCTGCACTTTGCTATAAATGTCTCATGAGATTTACTGAGAATTTCTTAGATTTTGAATATATTTTTCTCAGATCTCATTAAACTAATTTCTCATCCATTTGTGCAGTCTGTTCACAAAATGTAATAAGCAAATTAATGTGCAAATAACATGCACCTGTATGATTGTTTTACTAATGCAAAACTGGAGGTGTTATTGTGATATGGCTCACTTTACAAGAAGGCCAACAATGATGCAGCCCTCCATGAAAAAAAAGTTTGCCCACTGCAGTATTATATGAACTTGGTTGAGTTTTACTAATTTTTAATTCATTATAATCCATATTTACATAGATATACAGTATGTTCTCACAAAAACTTACATCATTTAAAATGTGATTATCTGAGTCACTACATATCCCAAGCAAACAAAATAGGCTTCATGTTGAACATATAAGTTTTATTTATTGAAATCTGAAAAAGATAATAAAAGGGATTTAGGTTTTATAATTGTTTTCTCAAATCATCAAAAATGTTCAATATGTGCACCACCTGTGACATGACACATATCAAGTTGATAGTCCAGCTGCTGTCCAACACGTTGTAGCATGTCTTACATAACATTCTCCAGTGCTTCAATGATTCTGTGCTTAAGTTCCTCTAGGCTTGTAGGAAGAGGGGAGATATAGACCTGTCCTTTCACATAGCACCATAGAAAAATACTCACATGTTGTCAGTCAGGTAAACATAGTGTCCATTTCAACAGCATATTGTCATTATCACTGGCACATCCACTCCATCTTCTTGGTAGATTCTCACTGAGATAAGTCTTCACAGACAACTTAGTTCTTACACATTTTGTTAAAATTTGAGATCATTTGAGCGAGAATTGGTTATCTTATTATACTTCAAAATGATGTCAATTTTGCAGTGACATCTTGTACATATTTAACTGTTTGCTGTCAGTGATAATTATGGTAATAACTGCTTTTTGATGCCACTGCCTGAGCAGTTAGCATAATTATCAGAGAGTGGTTCTCCTAAGAATAAAACTCCCCCACTGTCTATTGACCACTGTCAAGGTTGACTATGGAGGTAAGAGTTTTTTTGAATGATGGTATGAGTAAATAATGTAGTTAGGGAAAATGCAATAGTGATGGAACAGAATGCAGTTCATTTTACATTAGTATTTAGTCATAAATAACTGTTGTTGATGTTTATCAAGATTATCCTTCAAAAAAATAAAGTACAATTACATTTTATTCACTTTTATATTCACCATTATTTGCAGTGACTTGTTGTCACTTCAGTATCTTTTGAATAAAAATGATGTGGAAATTTTTCAATGAACACTTAAATTTTGTTTTCATTAAACCATTTTGCAGCAATTAAAAAGGTAAAATTCCATTAGTGCAAGGTCAGGTGATAATGGCAGGTAGGATAGAACAGACTAACAGAGTTCCAGAAACTTTTTGTATGTTATTCTTGTTGTATGCGGCCTTGTGTTGTCATGAAGGATGACAACATTTTTTCTTAAATCCACCATGTATGCGGCCACTACCATTTAAAAATTAAGATATGTTAGTGTACTCCTGATTGATTCTTAACTGGTACATGTGTTTAGTAGGTAGAATGATACTTTGATCATTATAATTTGTTCCCAAAAACAGGAATTATTCATGACACAACCTATTAGGAAATGATCAGAAGTAGCCACACCTAGAATTTAATTTAAACTGTTTCACAATTTCATTTTCCAGATTGACAGCCATCATCATATCATAACTCACCTTTATGTATGTGGATGAAAAAGTTTTATTAAATGTATGTATGTGG
>CAHIKZ030000070.1:870000-962500 GCA_903632075.3 Acanthosepion pharaonis
TATTATTAGTTAAAGAATATCAAACACTTAAAATCCTATAGGTAATAATTTTTTACTGAATGAGATCTCTAAAAAGTGACTCTCAATCTTCAAGACCTACAAACAAATCACAAACAAAATGGATATATATATATATATATATATATATATATATATATATATAAATAAATGGAAATATGTATGGAAATATATATAAATGGGAAATTGTTGTGGTGTCCTCCCTCTAAAGAGTCTTTGTTGGACTCTTCTGCCTACTATAAGATTAGTAAGAGAGAAGGCCTTGAGGGAACAATCGAATAGATTGAACATTGGGTCAACCAACACGCCCTCACTAGTCATGTAATACTCTTCTGTTGTACTTACTGTTTAATATATGATATATCTGTAACACTTGTTTTGTTATTTCTTTAACCATTTACTTGGTTACAACAGAAATATATATATATATATATATATATATATATATATATATATATATTCATTGAATAATAGATATATTTTGTCTACTTATATTTTTACTGAGCCTTTTCAGTCATTTAATCCTTTTCTTGATGTTAAGAATTCATCAAGGAAGGCACCATATGTTTTTTTTTTTTTTACTCGAGTACTTTCAACCATTTCTAAGATCATCTTCAGGGGTAAATTACAAAACAAACATTTCGTAACAGAGATAAAATCTGCATCCCATTGTGATAGTAATTTTTAAAAATATGTGTGAGCATGCTTTGTTATAGTTATTTTAAAATTTATCCATTGTAGTTATAGAATTTTTTACAAAACGATAGTGTCTTCCTTGATGAATTTCATCTTAACATCAAGAAATAGAAAAGTTCAGTATCAAAATAAGTTGATACAATATATCAATATTATTCAGTGAATCATGCTGTTTGTATATATATATATATATATATATATATATATATATATATATATAATGTATACTGCATTTTATATACATGGATGGATAGATATAAATTCTGTTGTTTCATGTTCTTTTGCCATATAAGTTTTCCTTTTTATCATAAGCAATTTAAATTTTCTCTATAACTTCCTGTTGAGAAGTGGCAATCCCTAAGAAAGAATTCTGATTTTTCAATCATTAAATGTATGATACCCAAAGAAAACAAAACAATGTATTAGCTACCTTGTTTTCTAATTTTGTAATTAAATATTCCATTACATTTACACCAAGTGACATCATGTTACCATAACATCAGAATATCTCATTGATAAATATTTAGATTACATGACCAATAAATATTTCATATTGTATTTTAAAAGTATTAATTTTTTCTGTATTCTTATAGCAAAACAATTACTTTATGTTTTGCTTGTAATTTTTAAAGATGCACTCTGGGAATTCTTATTAATCCTGCATGTAAATATCTATTCTTGTTCTTAGAGAATAAATATCTTTGCAATTTTTTTTTCAATTTTTTTTTTTTTTATCTCATTTGAAGTATAGTCCCCTGAATGCCAAAATAGGGTAGGAGAGAGATTGTGAAATAGTTGAACATGGAGAAAAAAGGGTCCAGTAGTGCACAGGAAATGATTGGGTAGCATTGAACGCCTTATTTCAAGAGTGCCCAAGACTGAAATGGAGAAGCTCAAGAGGAGAAACAAAGAACCAAATCAATGATATAATGATCAATAAGAGATTCAAAGATATAGTGAAACACTACAAAACATACCCAGGTTCTTACTTAACAAGCTTGTTTAGATAGTTGGTGGAATAAGGATTAGGAGGGATATGAAAAAACTTACTAAGAGCTTCAAAGGATAAGAATTTATGTAAACCCATGATCACCAACATCCAGAAGGGACACAACACATAGAAGAAGGAAGTATAGTACTGTAAATCAATATTAGGCAATAAATATCTATAGACCTTAGATTTATTAAATTATCTAAATATGAAACTTTATATGATAGTATTTTCATAATGCTTTAAATGTCAAAACAAATGATTTTCTCTGATTTCACAAAGGAAATTATTTAACCACATTTTGAGCAAACTCACTAAAACTGTGCTTACAAACCACCCAGTCTATCCAGATAAAAGTGTCCACAAGACTTAAAATGGATCTGAAGTTATTACTTATTGATCACTTCATTAAATATATATCAATTTATGCTTCACTGTTGCTTTGCCATGATTCATTACTTGAGCCCTCTTTCATTATTAATACTTTTTGTGTTTTGATGAACTTCTTTTTTTCTTATATCATTGAGTTTTGACATGTTTATAGGATTATTTCAGCTGTCAGTAAACTGATGCAAAAGTCTGCAGCATAATTTTTGGTACCTTGTAAAAATCTTCCCATATGACAATGGGTACTGGATAATTTCCTCACAGATGAAGAAGAGACTTGAGATAACAGAGATGTAGTTCTTCAGAAGCTGATGAGAATACCATAGATCAAACATGGGAGAAATACCAAAGTTTCTAATCACCAGGATAGAAATTCATTGCACCTTCTTAGTCTCTTGTCTTCCCCTGGCAGTAAGTGGAATGATTATATTGAATCAGTTCCCAGGTCTGCTGCTAGGAAAGTTAGCTCATTGTGCCAGACAATTTTTCTTGCCAGAATCCATCTTGCACATTTATAAATCTACCATTCATCAGTGGATTGAATATTGATGCTACTGGTACTACTGTTATATATCTCAAGATTCTTGATAAAATCCAATAAAGGGTTTGTAATTATTTACATTATTCAAACTATTGTCCTCATCTTTGTTGCCATATTTATTACAATGTTTCACCCGTTGTATGCTCAGACCTTCTTCAGGTGGTTGGAATGTCAAACTGAACCCTTTATTTTGCTCATGTAATAAATATGACAACAAAGATGAGGACAATAGTTTGAATAATGTAAATAATGTACATAATACCTCATCTCAGAAATATAAACAGATACTGAGGGTTTGTAATGTAACCAATCCTGACCTGGCATCTTGACTTAAGTCATGTCATTGATGTGGCTTCCCTCTGTCTTTTCTATATATTTTTCATGGCAAGTGTTCTAATGACCTCTTCTCTTTGTTAATGTGTACTAACTGATTGGCAATGACAATGTATCATGATCATTCTGAATGGAATGAGCACATAAAAGCAGAAAAAAGATTTTGTCTGTACATGATTTATTTTTTAATTAAGTGATTAGATAAACAGTATTTCAGCTCCTGATCATTTGAAGTCATAAAAATAGGACCAACAATATACTATTCAGAATTCTGTAAGCAGATAGTCCGTTAAGTCTGAATTTGATTGATGTAGATATATTGAAACAAATATATTTTCAAGTGTTATCTTTGTGATTGGCTCAATAGGCTTGGCTTAAATCTTTTTTTATCTACCAAAAGTGATTTCTTCTGAATTCATGGCATGTATACACAAAAGATTCTGTCCAACAATGTTCTCACTTTGGTGAATCAAAAACCAACCTCATTGACATGTTGGCAATCAGCATTCACTTTGTCAAATGTGTTTTGATCCCATCAACAAGCATCAAAGGATTCCTCATCAGCCTGCTAGATCCAAATCCATCAAATTATGAATAGAGGACATGCAATGCCTAATTACATCCTTTTCAACTTCCACGAACAAATCCCCTGGGAGAAAATACATGTGTGCTACAAAGAAGTTTCAAAGGAAACATGAACAAAAAGACACTTGTACTTATATGCAGAAAGAGACAGTTGAAATTTTGTGGACATATAATGAGGAAAGAAGACTTGGAGAATTTGTCACTCACAGGTCATACTGAAGGCAAGACTAGACTGACAGACAGGGAAACAATGAATAACTTAGCATGATTTTGTAAATAGACATCAGAACAGAGACTAAGGGATATTAAAGGGGCAAATCTTGCTTATAGGATTTATGAGTAATCCCTTACCTTAGTCCTTTTAATGATCTATACGAATAAAATATTTATCTGCATTTAAAATCAGTTCCAATGTAAAATGAACCATTTACTTATGTTTCTGAGATTGTAGTCTTATATTTTTTCAAGCTTTTCATATGAGGCATGTAGATATCTTTGTTTATTTAATGATTATCTTGCTTCAACTTGCTTTTGAAGTAGGCTTTGTTGTCACGGTCTTTGTTCTGTTTCTAATCTATTTCTTCCAAGAGATATTTCCACATCACTGTTATATTAAACATAAAATTTTTAACATGTAAAAATATTGAGGTAAAATGTGATTTATATAATATCAGGAGGAATCAATGAATCATAAATACTATTGAACATGTAAAAAATGTAAAGGGAACAGATTAATTGAATGATTTATTGACCTCTGTTTTAGTTGTGAGTTCATTATCTCTGCTAATTGAAACTGAATACATTGTTTCAACACTTGTGTTTCATTGTATCTCACTTTTAAAATTTCCTAACATTTGCCATCCTTTTTGATATCACAGGTACACTAGTTGAGAGATGATCCACTACATCCTGAAAACAAATTTAAAATTAATTTATTTACCAATTAACTGTCAATTAGCATTTTCGAAATACACTGGAAGCATTAATTTTCAGAATAAATAGTGAAATATTTTTTTTATACCTTTTTTTAATTTTCTATTTTACTATAATATGATTTTAAATATTGTTTAAAAATGGCTTTGAAGATAATTATTTTTAACCTATAGAAATATTTACTTAGAAAAATCCATATCTATATAGTCAATGGTTTTCAAAATTATTGTGGCACTTTGAAAGAAGTGAAAATTCTCTAAAACCTTATCAGAATTGGTTTCCATTAATTTCACACCTGAAGTTCCATCAAAAGTAAAAACAAATTTTTTTTTTTAGCCAATGAGTAACAAGTCTGCTTGGGAAGTACTTAGTGCATTGTTTGTTCCTTATCCAATAAATCATCTATTGTGACCTCATTAGTAAATCCTTCTTTACAATCAGATGATAAATCTAAGCTTGATTGATCACTTTCACAAATATATTTGCAAAGCTCTTCATCAATAATTTACCTTGCCATTTTGAGAGAGAAGGAAAAGACCCTCTGAAATTACCCTCTTGGATTAAATTGTTTCTGAACATTGGAAGGAAAAGGAATGCTTATTTGATATTCTGGCTCACAGGTAGAACTAAATTTCCATCATTCACAGTGAAACAAAAATTTTCATTATAGTTATTTGTAAATGCAGGAAATCTCCATCATTCACAGCTGATCCAAAAAACTACAGTGACAGAATTTTCTTTTATCAATCATTATTTATTCTGCAATAAATTAAAGAATTACTAGTAAAAAGGAACAGCCCAACATGTAAATTATAAAATGGAGATATCAAAATCAATCCAGTACAACAATTTAAATATCTGGGAAGTGTTTTAACAAAGGATGGAAAGCTTAACACTGAAATCCAGTCACATTGGGATAGTGAAAAATGCATTCCAAAAGCTAAGCAAAGCATGAAAAAACAGAAAAATTTCATTAGAAACAAAGAAAAGAGTACTGAGCTGTAATATAATATCACTCCTCCTATATGACAGTGAATTGCCTCAATGGTGGAGGAGAGACTTGAAGCATGTATATGGAATGTGCTTCTACAGAATTATGCTGAGAATACCATAGACTGTACTTGTGAGCAACAACAAAGTTTTATAGTAAAAAAGTACTTATACTTAATATCAGAAAGACAGAGCTGAAATTTCTAGCACAAATAATGAGGAAAGCGAGCATGGAAAGTTTGATACTCATAAGACAGATTAAAGGCAAGAGAGAAGAAGGTAAACAATGGATAACCTACCTAGTGAGCTTCATTCAATTAATGGTGGGAAAAGGTTTAGGAGAGATAAGAAAAAGGGGAAATTTATTAAAACTGATAAAAGGCAGAAAATTGTGGAGAACCATGATCACCAGCATCCTAAAGAGACAGGGCACAGAGATGTAGGTTAAAAAATAATGATAAATTGACTTCTATCTTATGGAAATAGGACTGTTTTATTGAAGATGATGTGAATTATTTCAATCATGGCTGCAAGATTCAGAGCAATAGAGAAATAATAGAACAGTTTTTGTTAAGTAAGCAATTGAAGCTATTACTTTTTCTCAGTTTTGAAAATCATTTATACTATTTGGACTGTTGTCATCATCTTTATTGCTGCAAGGACCATTGGATAAAAGCTTTGGTTGATTGATCCAAAAGTGGCTTGACCCAAAGACTGGTGAGTTCAGTACCTGCCCACAGCAGAGGGAATAAAACTTGGAGAGTTATCAAGGGGAATTAATTGAAACTGAGACATTCAAAGATGTGGAATGTGTAATTAGAACGATCTACCCCTGTGAATTAAATAAAGTGTTTGGTTTGAAATCTGCAAAAAAAAATATCATGAGAAGAAGGCCAGAGCATACAAAACCCAAAATATTGTGAATATGGCAATAAAGATGAGGACAACAGTCTGAATAATGTAAACAGTGTAAATAGTTACAATACCTCATCTCAGAAATATAGATAGATGTTGAAGGTGAATATGGCAATAAAGATGAGGACAATAGTTCGAACAATGTAAACAGTTACAATACCTAATCTCAGAAATAAAGATATTTGAAAATCATATCGGGGAAAACTCGTTTATTTTTTTACTGGGTTCATCATTACATATATTTATATAATAAATGCAAAAGTCAGTGTATCACTGTGTCACACTTTTTCAACTTTACTCTTAGATGCTGTAGTCCTACATATACAATTTTGGAATCAGGCCAACTCTGTGAGCAAATTAAAATTATTCTGTACCAGATCCATACAAGCAATCCTGAAATTTTGGATTCCCAATCTTTCATTACTGTGATTGTTTTCAGTGATTTTTTTTTTTTACATGATTTTTTGCGACAAATTTTTTTTGTATGATAACAGTTTTTATAACTTGGAAATAAATTTGGGAATAATGGAAATCAATTGCGAAATCTAGTGAAAGTTACCCATGAAATAGAAATAATTGTTTTTACAGAAAGTAAAGAGCTATATACATCAAATTGTCTTTAAATTCAGTGGTAGCAGAAGAATTATCATTGAACTTTTAAAAGGTTAGCTTATATATTAATGCAATACTTAAATGCAGCAATCAATTTGGAGTTCTTCTGTAGTTTATTGTTGCCAATTGCATCTATTCCTCCCTGCCTATTATGATAAAGGTCCAATCAAGAGTCCCCTGCAGGAGCTAGCTTAAATGCTGCCTGATAGGGTGGCTTTTAAGCTAGTTTAAAATAAAATTTGAAATTTCAAGCAGTGTTGTAAATCCTCATTTCATCTTCAGTTTTTGGTATATGATAAAAATGAGAAGTAGAAATTTGCTTATATTCCTCATCTGAGAACCTTGGTAAGGCAGCTGGTTGGAGAAAATGTTAATTAAGTAAATAAGTAAGAAAAAGAAAAAACTATTGTACCTATTAAATTGAAAAATATTAAAAGTAAGTTTCCAGATGGTACCATCTTTTAATATCAGTTAAAAAATCAATCAGATTCTTGCAAATCAGTTCATTAGGTTTTTTTATGAATTATTCTGTAGAATAAAATACTTTGAGCAAAGTTTTTATGAACAGTTCTTCAAAGAAATAAGCTGATAAAAGGTGGACAAAAAATGAAGGCTTCTTTGTTTTTAATATTTTATGCCTTGTTGTTTAAACAAGCATTCAATTGAAAATTTTACAGCACTTACCAAGTACAATAAGACACTTGAAGAAAGGTAGTGGGTGCAAAATTTTGTGAGCATAACAGCTGAGATGAATGTGCATGACTAAAAAGAAATAATAACTCCTGAACTCAAAATTCCAACATAAATTGGTTTTAATATTTAAAAATAGAAGAATATTTTGGCATCACTTTTGTGTAAGATCTCACTAATACCTGATTGAATAATAAAATGGAAGTTATTAATAATGGGGAAGATCTTGTAGCTGCAATTTGTTTAGACAGTTTGACTTGAATCCTACTTGATGACTGATGTTTTGTTGATACATGATTATGTTTTTATAGCTTTCTGGATTTAGAAATTGGCACCTGGCTCAAGTTCTATTTTGTTCAAAAATGGTTTTACATTTTCTTTCTCATTAGTCTTTTTTGCTTGGGATTCTGATGTTTTTAGTGTGTGGGTTTAAATTGGTTAGGATTTATATTTGTATAGAATGTGGGATGCCTGGAGCTAGAAGTAGAATGACTTCTAACTTCAGTCTGTAAAGAATTTATTTCAGTCAAACTTTGGACATAGTAAGGGACACATTTCTTTGGTTAACGGAATTAAAGTATCAAAATTTGACAATCATATTGATGAAAGAGTACAATTTTTACAATAGTTTTGTAATGCTAAGTCTCTTCAGAATTTTGGTGATCATGACTCTTCACACATTCCTTTTTTATTATTTGGTAATTGTAAATCACTTTTGGGAAAGATAGTGGAGCAATTTCCATTGTTTGGAATTCACAATTTTCCTTCTATTAAATTGGTTGCTTCCTCAATTGATTTCTCTTTCAAATGATAACAAATTTAGCATCCTTGGTATGAGTGGTTATGAAATCTGGTTTTAGAAATCTACAACACTGTATAAATTGTAGATTTCTGGGACCAGGGTTGGTATGTACTACCTACAAAACCAAAATTGGTATTTTATATGAACACTACCTGAGGAAAATTGAGAGGTAGAAGAGATGTAATAGAGATGTCTCATAGATTTGTGGATCCCATATCATAGATTCAGTGGGTGTCTGTGAGACTCTTATACTGGCCTTGTTGGTACCTCTAGTTGATCATGTGACAGTTGTTAATGCTGTATATAGAAATTTAGGACTGTTTAGTATATGAAACTTGTGGGTGCATTTAGGCACTACTGGCTTTAAGAAGTAATTTGGCTACAAACATATGGCACCTGATCAGGACCAAACTCACTCTGATAATTAAAGCCTGAAAGACAAGGTATTACTCCATCTGGCTATTCTTATCCTTTATAGCTCTTAGTAGTTTTTATCATTTTACTATCCGTAAGTATATGGTTCCCAGTGAGAATCAAATTCATTTCAGTCATAACAGAATTTGAGACTAGATTCTTATTAAGCTTAGTTTTGTCAAGCTACAAGTGTAGGGCACTCAGTAATGATAAAACACTTAACTGTAATAATAAACTTACTTGATAACTTTTGCATCAGGTTTTGACTATTCCTGTTCTCATAAATGATCATTTAGTTTAATTCAGATTTCTTTCAGAAAATCTGATATCTTAACCTTCTCGAGTTATCCAATCAGAAACCATTATGATATTATTTTTTTCTCAGGATAGGCATGATGGGATATAGAATAAAAGGCAAATATCAGTCAGTTATGCCATGCCTAATGAATGCTTAGGCGATCATGTATCTTTTGATACATGACTGACGAGGCAGTTTTTTTCCTGCAGTAGGTTGCTATTTCTTTCTGTGGTAGACCAGTTGCCATCCAAGGCTATAGAACCCGGTCTGTCCTGCTATTTGCCCATAGCTGGAGGGATAAGAAGAGGATTCATACATTTCCCAAGGGTATTAGCATGTAAGTAAATGTAATGAATTCAACTGGAATTCAAACTTGGTTCTCAGATTCCTCAATCTGAGCCACTAAACAACTTTATTATTGTTCATTTTCTATGATCCAATCAATAAAAATAAGAGCAGTGACACTTGAACACATTATTCAGCAAATGATTTCCTCTCAAGTAAACCTTAACCCAAAAGAATAAAGAATGTTGAAAATTTTCTACCTTCCTAGCCAAACCCTTAAATAAAACTTGAAGGCAAAAAAAAGAACAAAAAACAAATTGAGTAAATCTAAAATCAAGAAAAATATAGACAAAATTTGGCACAAATAAATGAAAAAAAAACATCCATGAAGCAAATGAGATTGAAAAGCTGAAGACAACCAAAATGGCAAAGACAACTTGAAATTAATGGGAAATAGAAAGCAGATAAAAAGGAAGACAGATAGAATTATAAAAAAAAAAAATGTCAGAGCAAAAGTCCGCACTTAGAAAATAATTGATGGCTTAGAAATGGCAGAAAGAGAGTATTCTTTTATGTGTTGTCTTCCTTAAGGACATGAGCAATCATGGCTCTCCACAACTTCTTATCCTTCATAGCTCTTAGTAGTTTTTTCATTTTACTATCTCCTACTACTTGTTCTTCCAAATATTTGCACATGCACCTTAGCTTGGTTACTCCTTGCTTTTTGGGTGTCCATTTTACATTCAATATGTCATGTGAGTGTCAGATTTTCCAAGCCTTTTTTTCATTATGTATCCTAGAAATTTCAACTCTTTCTGACTTTACATATAATTGTCCTTTTTGTTTCCATTTTCCTTAAAACTTCCACTGTTGTTGGTACTCTCAGAATCCTTCTGTAAAGCCACATCTCTGTTGCCTTAAGTCTTCCCTTCATCTGTGAGGAAATTGCGCAGCATTTATTGCCATATCGGAGGATTGATATTACATAGCAGTTCAGTAACCTCTTCTTTGTTTCTCACAAAAGTTTCCAACTTCTTAATAATTTGTTTAGTTTTTAGAAAGTATAAGAGATCATAAAACACAAAGAACACATGGGTTATGCCTTTTCTGAATGTTTACACATCAGCCTAACAATTATAACTTCAAGATGGTGACCAGACACTCCACTAACGTTCCCAATGAGTCATGGTAGTATGCATAAAATAAATAAATGGGATAAGTGGAGAGCCATGATCACACATGTTCTGAAGAGAGATGACATCAAAATGAAAATCATTCAATTATCTTTCTCAAGAAGATGTGACAATTCCTAAATAATAGTTAAAGTGAAACTGTTAAGAGCCGTTATCATTTTTGCCTTTAAAATCATGGTATTAAGAGAGAGAGAAGTATTTATAGTCATATGTTAGTAAACAGGTTTATTAAAATATTGCTTATTTAAAGCACACTACTAGATTAGTAGATATGACTCATCCTTTCACTGTTGAAAATGCAAGACGTAACCTTCAGTTCTTTACTAATCATTTCTTCTCTTGTGCTTCTCATTTCATAAAGTCTCTTCCAGCTCCTCACTTTCCTGTTAACTATAATATTCACAAATTTAAATGCATTGTCAATTATCATCTTCTTTCTCCTTGAGACCTTTACTTTTATTATCCTTTCTCCCTAATAATATTTTTTCATTTTCTTCCACTCTCAACAACTCCGTGCATTTTAGTGACTTTATTGCCTTCTTGGGTTGACATGATTAAAAAATATAAAATTTATTCACTATTTACATTATTTGGACTATTGTCCTCATCTTTGTCGACATATTTATTACAACGTTTTGGCCATTGTATGCTCCGGCCTTCTTCAGGTGGTTGCAATATACCAATTGCTAAGGTACACCAGTCAGTATCACCATAAACTAGTAGGAATCTAAAACATGACAGTTACAACTCAGTGCCCTCTTTTTAAATCTATAATTATGTCAAAGTCTGCAAGTATAAGGCACTAAATACAAGCTAGTTATTTTTATGTAATTTCATAGTTGTTAAATTATTTGCATTATTTTTAAACAAGACAAATATGTACTAAAAATTTCTAATAAATTGAGCATCAGCTACTCGATAAAAAATATCTCCAATTACAAATTGATGCCAATTAATTAATAACATTGGAAAATAAATTCAAATTATAGAAAAATATACAAAAAGTATCAGCTGCAAATATTGATTTTCAAATGGTTACAGGTAAATACAAAAAGAGACTATCATGTCAACATAGATAAAAAATGAATTACAGATTAAGTAGCAATTAAATACTATACTGTACAACAAATTTAGATGATACACATTCTAAACTATAAAATCACAAAGATATCTCATCACCTTTTTTTTTTAAAGCTACATGGGATTTATCTTTTGTAGGTTAATTTGTACTTACCATCATTTCTATCTTCAAAACCCAGTTTCAAGATTGGCAACTATTTCGGTCATTTCTTTTAACCAGATCAGTCTGGTGCACTTTTCTATTTATTTTGAAAATCTTTAACAAAAATTTTTAGTACATTTTAGTGCTCTTTTTATTAATTTCTTTCTATGCACCATGTTTCTTAAGGATGTAATCAATTATAGTTTTCTACAGCTTCCTATCCTTCATAGCACTTCTAAGAAAGGTTTGTCTTTTTACTATCCCTCCCTCCCTCTTTCTACCCTCTATTTACACTAGTTCATTTGGTAGGCTGATTGCTGCTTTCCTCTGTTCATCTTGCCTTAAATATGTCCTGTGAGTATCAGATTTTCCAGGCCTTCTTTCTCAATATGTATCTTACAAATTTTAACTGCATTTTTTCCAATTCTAAGTATTCATTTTTTTTCCATTTTACTTAAAACTTCCTCATTTCTCACATGTTCCATCTGTTATTCTCAGCATCCTTCTGTAGAACCACATCTCTGGCATCTCAAATTTTCTCTTCATCTGTGAGGATATTTTTCAGCATTTACTGCATGGTAATACAGCATTCCAAAGAGTGTTCAGACTTTTGAACCAATTCTTTATAAACTTAATATTGTTAACAACTTTCACTGATTCATAATTTAGGTCTTGTCTTCCCTATCTTGTGGGGAAAAAAAACCCTCTTCTTTCAAGAAAAAAAGAATTATTTAGACATGATACATTTATATGATGCAATGCCAAAAGGGAGGAGGCAATTGTTTATTGTTCTATTTTAATCTTTACTAATTCCTTGTAACAAGAAACAAGGGGTACTTTAATATAACAAGTGGATTTCAATAGTGCTAGATACACTATACTGCTACACAAAGACCTAATAAATTCTACACTTTACTCTGAGTTTGGTGTGGTGGTATGGAAGTTCTCCAGCATTTACTTGGTTATGCAAAAAATACCACATACTTTTTTTTGTCTCTCATTACCTATTTGTCTGTGTCTGTCTCTCTCTCTCTCTCTCTCTCTCTATATATATATATATATATATATATATATATATATATATATGTATATATTGTACATTTCAGCAGTAAGCCTTCTTTTAGATGTATATTTTTGAAAATGAGAGAGAGGGAAAAGTTTTTTATTAAGCTTTTCTCATATCCTTATAGATTCCTTTATAAGGACTAGTGGATTTCTATTTTCTCTAATGATGAAATTTTAGACAAATTGGAAACAAACAGAACCCTAATATTTAATATCAGGAAGAAATAGTTGAAATTTCTAGAGCACATAATGAGAAAAGAGGGCTTGGAAAAATTGATACTCTCAAGACATTGAAGGCAACAGGGACAGATGAAAACAATGTTTGACCTACCAAGTTTGAGTAATTGGATGATGGAACAAGGTTTAGGTGAGATAACAAAAATACAAAATTTATTAAGAGCTACAAAGGACAGGAACTTGTGGAAAGCCATGTTCACCAACAGCCTGATGGAACAGGAAACATAAAGGAAGCGCTGCATGTGCAGATGATTTTATAGGGAGTAGTTCAGAATGAGAATTTGGAAAGCCATGTTCAAATACCAGTTTTGTTAGACAAATGCCCTTGGGAAAGGTATGAATTACTCTCCTCCACTTATCTATGGGTTAAAGTGTAGGACTAGTACCTGGAAAAAGTAATTGTTATTCTCCCAAAAATTGTTAACACAATATTCACTTGCAAAAATAAAAAAATAATTATTCTACAATCCAAAATATTCTTTGGCTTTAAATAACCTACAAAGGGTTGATAAGCCTTTAAAAAAAAACAGTCAAATGAATTTTATCAGGACTAATAGTGTGTAGAAACTTAGTCTGCATAAAAGAAAAACTGTAAGTGTTATGGGGTGCTCCTCTTTTGGACTCGACCAGAGTGTTACTCGGACTGCTGCCGTTAAATAACCAAGGTCAGTCAGAATATAGAGAGTGAGAGAAAGCAGAGATTGTGATTGAGTTGGAGGTAGAGTAATAGTGTGAGGTAACCGCTTGTAGAAGTCTCAGTTACAAGCACGTAGACTCTAAGGAAGTCCTACTTTGAGACTATATCTATATATACTATTATTACGACTAACCGTGTTCTTGGATTTACTAACAATATACCCATTGTATTAATGTGTAAATACATTTAATTTCTTATCTTTATTTCTTGCATTTATCATTCATTGGAGACCGAATTTCATCTCGGAATCCACAACAGTAAGAATACTAGAAAAAAATGAACAAAATCTTACATAATTTTCTTTCTGTCGTATTCAACGAAACATGTAGATATATAGATATGCAATAAGAGAAGTAAGGAATAAATCAGGTTGAAGGAACTCATTAAGCCTGGAAGTGCAGTCTAAGAGAATAAAAACTCAGATTTCAAATCTTTGCTGCACTGTATGCATTTACAGTGATGAGAAAGGCTTTAGAAGTAAATGATGATAAAATCTGGAGCCAGAGTCCTAAACGCAGCCCAATGTTGCATTCAACCTTTTTCTGTCAAGTCATGCAATGACACCATTGCCAAGCAATATTACTTTTAATTGGTCAACATTAGTGGGGTAAAGCAGGGAGATGTACTGCATGGGCAGTTGGTGACCTGGTTGAGAAAATCTCTATTTATAAAAGGCAGGATGTGTCTGTGTGTGTGTGTAACGAATGCACGGCTGCAATTTTCGACGAATTTGCACCAAAATTTACATGCACATGCTCCAAGTTAGTGGGAAGGCCAAGACTGACTTTGCATTTCCCAACTCCCATCGAGAGTGGAAATAATCGATTTTTTCATGCTTCTATAGCAGTTTTCATGTAGTTGGCAGCCATTTTGTACTGGCCAGAGTGAGAGCCTATAGCTGGCTGCCATGAATAGGCAGGAAGATTCTATTGGTCAGCATGAGAGCCAACAGCTGACTGACATGACTGTTAACTAGCATGCAAAAAAAATCGATTGATTCTGATTCCACAGAACTGGGTTGGGTGTGAAAAAGTATTTGTTAACATTCTTTTTTCATTCGGTTTTTCCAGTTACGAGTCCTTTTTTAAAGCTGATCGTTTTGTGTTCCTTTTGTTTAGTTCTTTTTTCGTAACAGATTTAATGTTTAGTATAGAGCTTAGAAAAAATTTGCAGTGTGAGATAGGCAAGAAGTAAGGCATGTAGCAACATCGGCAAGGAAGGGCAAAAATATTTTAAGTCAAGTGATAGTGATTGTTGTATGAGTCGTACGATTTTTGAATCAAGCACGGGCAACGCTGAGCCATGCTGCTAGTCTCAACCTAAGAAAGAATCCATGATGGTGCAGGCCTGGGAAATGAGCAAAGGTACTTTAAGTTGCTAAAAAAACATCTACTTCCATGACGTAGCTTCTCCATCAGATAACTTGTGTAGTATAACAAAGGTTAAAAAAAAGAGGAAAAAATGTTACCTTTATAACCACTTCCATGATCACATGATAACAAGTCACAAGACCTTGTAAATATAAAAAATTGGTAAAACAAAAGGTAGCAACAACCCAGGTAAGCACCTTACTTCTCCCACCTGAACTGTCAATTTTTCCACAATCTCACTTAAATAAATTCTCCTCCAAGTCTGCACCTAGGTGAGGACATTTCACTGTTACTTCACCTGCATGATACCAAAACTATATGAATTTAAGTGAACTACTAGATTGGCAATAAGATCTCATCATTGTACACTTGAAATGCCTAAGTATAGTCATAAGTTCTATGTTAACAGTTTCTTTTCTCACACTTCTTGCTTGTGGAACTCTCTTCTTGCTTTCCAGTCAACATTGATCTACAAAAACTTAAATGCAATTTCAATCATTATCTCCTGTTTTCTTGGTTCCTTTTCTTTTATTGTTCTCACTCCTTAATATTTTTCTTTTTCTTTCAATAACCCCTTGTATCTTAGTGGCTTTATTGACTTGGTTGGGGTGAAATAATTAAAAATCAGTATTGGCAAGTAGATTCAGTTGAAATAAGATCCATTTTTCTGATGACACTGTTTGATCAGGAAAACATGACAAAAAAGATTTTTCCATAATCTCATATACTTATCATTCTATTGGTTCCTCATGCACATTTAAATCTCTCTCACACACATACACACACATATCATCCTTGGTTACGCTTCAAGGGTAAACTTAAATACAATTTAAATGCTGCAAACATCCCTATAGAAGAGTTCGAACTTGCTGTTGAAAACTGAGCAAACTGAAGAAATACCTGCTACTGAGGTATAACTAACTTTGAAAAGAATCATCTCCATCATCTGAGAGAATTAAGAATTAACACTAAATCTCGGGTTAATACATCAGCCTATATGACGGTCAACCCTTCAGTATGCCCTTTGTGTTAATTTGTTTGCAAATCCTGTGGAGGATCATTGTTGCATACAAAACATACACATAAAAACTGAACTGAAAGACACATATGTCAAAAATGACGGGAAATTCCATCATATATATATATATATATATATATATATACACAAAGTGAAGTGGCTCAATAATTTTCTCATATGATTTTTTTCTTCTCTTAAAAATAACATATTGTATCTTTGTCCAAAATTCAAATTCTTACCTTCTTTCTTTGGTTGAGAGAAAATTTACATTTGATGTTTTTGATATCAAAAAATGGCCAAGTGATTTAAGTTGAAGGTTTGCTCCTTGTTTGCACAACTTGCACAGTATAGAAAGAATTTGCTGACAGACTCAGTAGGGTACACAGGTTAAGCTGACACATACAGATGACATATACAGATTTCAATTATTGTTCAGAGTTCATATGAAACCTGTGATATTGATTTTTACATTTCAAACTAAGCATTAAGGAAAGAGAAAGAGCAGCCACAGCACTTCACAGGAAGATCGACAGAATTTCCTTTCTTGATATCAGAAGCAGTTTTTGATTTTCATTTATATAACTCAACATTTCTTCAAGTTCACAGTTTGTACTGAGAATGTCGTATGTTGAAATTATTCTAAGTTCAATAACTAAAATTCATGTTTTTTAATTCTATTCCAAATAAAAGCAACCTCATCAATTGAAGATTTACATTAGCAGCATGCATATATATATATATATATATATATATATATATATATAAACAGAATATAACATATAAACAGAAAATACATTAAATAGTTGTTGGACTTAATCCATTTCATAATATGTTGTCATTGTTTATGTTAAGATATATTTTTTGAGCAGAAATGATCATTCAAGAAAAATCATCAAAGGTGTGTGCTTACAAACAGTAATTCAGACTTTGCTAACCAGATGTTTCTCTGTGGCTGAATGGTTAACATCAGATCAAATGACAGTTCCCATTAGAGTTACAGGTTAGATTCCTATTGGAGAGCACATATTTTCTACAAAATTTCTCAAAAATTCAGGCTAGTAAATGTAATTAATACTGTTTAATTAAAAAACAGTCCATTTACTTAAATAAATTATATCTATAAAAATGACATATAACCAGAAAATATATTAAATAATTAGAAGACTTAATCCATTTCATTATATATATATATATATATATATATATATATATATATATATATATATATATATATTGTGTATTTGGGCAGCAATCCTGCTTTTATACAAGTTTCATTAAAATGACTGACAAGGTACTGCAGTTAACTTTTTTATTTTTGTTTTTTCTGGACCTAAATTATATAGAAATTGTCCAGACATCTTGCATATCAGATTGCTTTTGGTTGTACTTTTTGCATTATCAAAGATGATTTTATATTTAGTTTTAACTTATATAGGCGGTGTAATGGTTAGCAAGCTTGTCTTGCTGCGAACAATTACAACTGTGTAGTGTGTTCAATCCTCACTGGGTGTACCATTTGGCCTTGTGCCACATCCAAGCTACTCTTGGAAAATATATATATATATATATATATATATATAGATAGATAGATAGATAGATAAACTATAAAATCTTTAAAGTCAAGGAACAATATGTATATTGCTAAGCCTGATAAGGGTTCCGGTGATGTCAGGCAAGATTATTTGGATAAAATGGCCAGTATTCTGACAGATTCCTCAAAGTTTAAGATGATTGGTCCTGCTAGTATATGTGACAATACTAGCTGGGCTGAAGCGAGAACACAGAGATAGTTTCTCTCAGTATGCAAGAACAGCTTAATCTCTAAGGAGATCTATGATAGGGTTAGACTTGTAGGGTCTCAATGTCCCAGAATGTATGGACTGTCAAATGTACATAAGTACTTATCTATGATGCGATCCATGCAACATGGTAAAATGGTTGGCTGAACTGCTCCAGCTGGTATGTAATGTCTTCTCAGCACACAACATCTCAGACACCTCCTGTTTTTCAAATTTCATTTGAAATCTAGATATTGTGCCTGAAAATAAACTGCTTGTCAGCTTGTATACCAATGTGCTTCTTCATGAGACTATCAGTATATGTGCTGATGTCCTTTATAGAGGTAATTTGAGTCTGGCTAGCATTCCTGAAAATCTGTTTTTAGAATGCATGCATCTGGTGACTGAAGGTGTTGAATTCAGTTTCAATGATATTATGTAGGCCCAGACAGATGGTGTTGTAATGGGTAGTAATTTGTGCCCTATATTGGCCAATATTTTTGTAGGTTATCATGAGTAACTTTTGTTTGACAAGGTTCATAAACCCTACGTTTACATGAGGTACATTGATGACACCTTTTCAATTTTTGATTCCGCCAGTGATCCCACTGAATTTTTTGCAGAACTCAGTTGTCTCCATCCATCCCTTTACTTTACTATGGAGGTTGCAAGTAATGAGACATTACCATTTCTAGATGTTCTCATTGAAAATTGGTCTGATTTCCAATGCTGGTTCATTGTGTTTTGATTATCATTTCTCCTTGTTTGTTAGACAAAGAACTTTGCTAGTATCCAAAAAACATTTTGAAAGTATGGGATAGCCTGCCAATATCATCAAATAAATATAAATAATATTATTTATTTATTATACTGTATATTTTTATACAGTATAATAAATAAATAATAAAAAACAAATAAAACAAATTAATCTAAATTCATCCAAATAAATAAACTAACAAACTGATCCTGATAAAGTAACCGTTAGAAAAAACAAATAAAGTTAATCAATCCAAATAAATACATGAAGTAATAAACAAATTAAAAACTGCTCCTGCCAAAATAATACAACAATCAACTCCAAAATTGAATAAATAGCTTCCCAAACCGAAAGAAAATTATTAAATAAGTGATATAAACAAATTTTTACTATGTTAATAAAAACACTGACTAATAAAAAAAAAAAAAAATAAATATGTAAGATAAGGAATAAAAATAAAAAATAAAAATAAAGTAAAAAAATAAAAATAAATAACTTAACCCAAATAAATAAATAAACAAATAAACAACTTCCAGTAAAATAACCGCCAAAATAGACTACCCACAATGCACCACTGTCCTGTATATATAAATAGCTGTGAAAAATAACAGCACTCATGGCCTGACTTCTATGTTCACTTTTATATTTATATACATATATATATATATATATTATTTTAATAAATAATATATATATACACATATATATATATATATAGCAGACACTGAGGTTAACACCAAGCACCAACAGTCTGTTTCATGCCTGAAAACAATCTTCAGGTCATGGACATTGTGTTTTGGCTTGACTATATATTCATCGACCGGTTAATAGCAATTTTATTGTGAAAACATTGACTTGCATAAAAGTATCTGATGTATTGACTATAGGTATGTGTGTAATAAAATTTTTGAGTTTAATTAACTCCAGTAATAATTGATTTGAAAATTGATTTATTCTAATTATCCAAAAATGCTGCCTCATTTAACTTACCATTTCGTGTGTTTCTTCTTGACATCCTTCTGTTATCACTTTCATTACATCAAGAATATAAAATTCTCTCAGAGTGGATAAAACCACAGTTCATGTATATGTCAAAATGCATAAATAAAAAGGCACATTTAATTCAATAAACAAAGACTATTTTATACATTAAATTTAACCTGTAATAATAGTTTTTATCTGACTATTTCTTCTGGACTTTGTAGATTTAATGATCATTTAATGATACACAAATCTCCAGGCTCAAGGAATTGGTAGTAGTCTTTGAATGCATGTATATCTTTGCTTGACCTTTTAAGGCCTTAGTTCCCCAACTGACCACAGTTTCTTCTGCCCACCCTTTTGAAATACTCAAGCTTTCCCTTAGCAACGAATGTTCCTGATTCTATAACTGGAATGATTCTAATCTTGTATTTCGCCCATTCATCATCTGGATTCCAAGCATTCGATTAGACCATTCTAAATCTGTAAACCAATGAGGCTAATTCACTTCTAATCAAGTCAAGCAACCTTTTTCCCCACCCACATATCTAACACTTCACGATTCTGATGTGATTACATAGCAGCTTTTCTGCTAAGAATACTAACCCACTCAACTCTAAAGGTGGTCTCAGGTAAAAATTCATTTAATCGTTTTGTATAGGTTATATCAATAAAAACAGGATAAAACTTTTTAACAATCTCTTATAATACTTGAAGAATTTTGTTTAAGAATTTTAAAATGGAAATATGCTGAAAATAAGCAAAAAAATCATAAGTTTTCAGGAATTGATAATTTTACTGACATATTTGAGTTGTTATATAAATATAAATATTAAAGGCGTTAATATCTGCAAATTTAGGTACTAAAATACAAATATGTTTTGCACTAAAAGGTGTTATTAGCTGTTTATTTGTTGTCATTATATTTACAATGTAGGCATTTAGTAGATTGATTAAAATATAATCTTTTCACACATGAAGCCCATGTTTGAATATTAACATGTTTGTTTTCTCAATGTGGTGACATCTTGATAATGTTGACTTGGGGAGATTATTGTAACAGTGACTGATAACAATATCATGGGTTAACACAAGACTTGTGAGGGAAATTTGATAGAGAAACATATCCTCAAAGAGGCTAAGTCCTTGTTTGCTGATAGACTCTAGCAAATTTGGCTCTCATTACTATTGGTACCTCTGTAACACTATGTTCAATAAGAGTAAGTCTTCTATTCCTCTTCTTTTCACTCAATTTTAGGTGCTAACAACTGTTGTTAAAGTAGAATATTTTGCTCATAAATTCTCCTCAAATTCACTTCATTACTCTAATCATATGAACAGCCCTTATCCCAATGGAAAATTACATCAAAATATGTATATATATATATGTAGGTATATATATATATATATATATATATATATATATATATATATATATATATATATATATATATATCTTTTGGGGTTTATTTCAAAGTTCATGGTATAATAAAGTTCATTTTTTTTTTTTATCTGGTGCATATCTTTTATTCAAAATATTTCTTATATGAACTTGATGTTGATTTGATTTGAAGCTCTCAAGTCATGACTACAAACTTTGTCTTCATGACAGTCTTCTAAACTGAGTAAAAGTATGTAGAACTGATATATAATACAGCCGCACCACTAGTGTCCAGCAAAAGTTTGTCAGGCATCATAGCTATGAGCAGGCATTTGAATTTGAATTTCATGGGATTGTCAGAGTATTTCACTGGGCAATCACAGAGGGTGTTTTGTGTGGAATGAGTTTAATGTAAGGTTCTAATAGTTAGCAATGCTCTCAAGATAAAAGATATACTTAATTAGTGGATCGGATGTTTATTATTGAATTGTTATTATATGAATTTTGTTCAGGGGAGACACAGAAAGGAAACTACAGGGACTCTTCTCGAAGGTAGTAAAGGAAAACAATAAGAGAAAAAAGTAAAATGTATGGTTTTCAGCAAGAGGAACAGCCCAAGACATGAACCAGAAATTAGAGACGCCAAAATCAAGCAGGTACAAAAATTTAAACAACTAGAAAATGTTTTAACAGAGGACAGCAAATATGACATCAAAATCCGAAGGTGCATTGAAATAGTGAGGATGCCTTCCAAAATCTAAGTAAAATAATAAGTAAAATGAAAATTTCATTAGAAACAAAAAAGGAGGGCTGAAATGTTATGCAATATTGGTCCTATATATGGCAGTGAATGCTGGACAATCTCCTCATAGATGAAGAAGAGGAATGTGGTTCTACAGAAGGATGATAAGAATATCATTGACAAAATATTGGAGTAACAAGTAATTTTAGTTACAATCAAAACAAAAATGACCCTAATCCTTAGACTTACAAAGAGGCAATAGAAATTTCTATGGCATGTAATGAGGAAAGAGGGCTTGGGAAATTTGATATTCATAAGACATAGTGAAGGCAAGAGAGAAAGAAAAGCAGCAAATAACCTGTCTAACAAGCTTCTGTAAATAGTTGGTAGTACAGGATTTAGGAGAGATAGCAAAAAGTCAAACCTTACTTAAATTTACAAAATACAGGAAGTTGTGGAGAGCTATGATTACCTACATTCTGAAGAGACATGGCACATAGAAGTATAAGTAGCAACATGAATAAGCTAGCATGTTACTGGAATGGAGGATGTCGAAAAATTTGTTCTGCACCCATATTTATTAAATATGGTTGGTTTTCTTTATGAATGAAAATGCACAATATATAGAAATTTGGTGACATTCAAGTGTTATTTAATTTTAAATGTTTAACTAATGATAAATATCCATTGACATGTATTTTGTCTCTGATGATAATTAAAACAAAAATTACTCTGGCTAAATTATTTCCCTGCGATTTCATTTAATGAATTAGGTCACTTGCAAAATACCAAAGACCCTTGTTGTGCACATAACTTTGCCATTTCTTCCTGTCCAACGCAATCATTTCAAGTATCAGAAGAGGCATTCTGATGTCTTCTCTGAGTTGATCTTCCACAGACTAGGGACTGATTCATTACTTGTGAGTAAATGATTTCAAGAAGTGTTTTCATAAGGAGTTAATATTTTTTTTTAACCTATCACATTATTCCAATGAGATCCTTGTGCACTTGTTGTCCGCACAACTTTGCCAAGCAATCCTATTAAGTATCACAAGTGGTATTTCAGTATCCTCTCTGATTTGGTCTTTCCACCGCTTAGGTGGTCTACCGCCAGGGTAGTTCTCTTTGTCAGCTCTAGGCACAAAGTTTTGTTATCCTCCTGATTTCATGGCCAAACCAGTTTAACCTCATTTTATCCAACCAGAGGCTAATTATATAATTTGATGAATTATTTAAAATCTTATCAGATGTTCATTATGCTTGAGTAATTCTGTTTTTTTAATTTAGTTTTTTCTTCTTTTTACCGTTCATGATACAAGAGATACTCTGAATTTAGAGCTCTAAAGTGGCATAATTATTATGAAAACTTACTTCTTCCTATCAGAAATGTCCATGCCTCTTTTTTGACAGAATTAAAGACTGACGATAAGTTCTGTGTAACTTTTAACTGGTAACATCCTCACTCTCTTCAGATAGATATACCATGAATATAAAACTTGTCTTTCTCTCTCTCTTTCTCTCTCTCTCTCTCTCTCTCTCTCTATATATATATATATATATATATATATATATATATATATATATATGTATGTATGTATGTATGGTGGCAGTGACTTGATTTTAAGCACTGCATTGCTTGATCCATTCTCGTAAATGGACAGTGCGGATGTGGCATTTTAGAACTTTTAGGGTCATGAAGCATGATGTTCTCAAAACAAATTAAACTTTGAGCAGATGTGACAACATTGAGTGTCTTTTGAAGTAGTTCTTACATTAATGCTACATAGCTACATGACTTCTCTCTGTGTGAAGCATTTTTGTTGATTCTTGTGGCCTGTGCTACTTAGACAGATGTGACCACATTCATTACACGTAAGATCAAAATTTTGTAGCAAAATATGTTTTTTATATATTTTGCCACAATATATATATATATATATATATATATATATATATATGTATATTTATAATAAAAATATAGTTTTAGGATATGCTATAGTTATGAGTAAAAGAACTTCCTAACATTTCTACCTGGAATAGAGTGTGCATCAGGATAAAAGTGGTCACTGAGGTCAACACTTAAAGGTGTCAGACTATTTCATCTCGAGGATATATATATATATATATATATATATATATATATATATATTGCTTAATTCTGGGGATAGTGAACATCAAGATAAAGGTGGTCACTGATGTCTCGAAGTATCATCTTGAGACCATTACCGCGCATATAATATATAAATAATTATACATATATATATTTATTTATATACACACACTTTTCACACATATATGTGTGTGTGTAGTTTCAAACACACACACACACACACACACACATACATATATGTGTGTGTGTGTGGTTTCAAACACACACACATTTGGCTGAGAATTTTGTATTACTTTGTCATATATTTATGCTAATAGAAAAATGTAATTGTGCCATCCGGATGATGATTTTGGTTAGTGTTCAGAATATGCATGCAAGGATGGTAGATACTCTGATAAAACTTTCAATGACCTTGGCTATCTTATGACATAGTAATAGTCATACAACCACATCTTCTGTGACTGAACTTTTGATAGGCACACAAGCAGCAGTAAGGGTCAGTGTGGGTAGAGAAAACAGTGGAAGTGTCATGCCATGGAAATTCTCCATGTATATTGAAACTTTAAACAAAAAGTTTGAATTTAGAGCTTTCTATCTCCTAAACTGGCTATCTCCCAAGGCAAGAGAACATTGTACACCCCAGGGCAAATTAATTGAAACAAAATGAATAATTCCATTATTATTTAGTTTTTTTAATATTTTTTTAATGAAACATGACCCAATATACATGTTAGTACTTCGTATGTCCATTCCACAAAGTTGTTCCCTTCAGATTGACCAGATTTTCAACTGGATTTAAATCAGGAAGTTTCTGGGTCAGTCTATAATACATTGGTCTGCTCACTGCTAAGGCTTGCCAGTGTGTTTGTGCAGCATTACAATTTTCATGCACTTCCTTGGAGTAGCCTCCATAGCAGACAATGGCCATAGGACAACTAATCGACAGTCAAGACAATAACGTCTGGGTATGATGAAAATCTGAGGCAATCATGGATGATGCAATATTTTTCAATACACCCCAAAAATATATTCATATTATTGCACACAACTGCGAATGACCTAATCTGAGGAAAAAATAGAAATTGATTGCACCCTGTCACTCCAGTGGGTCTAAACCTGACCGTATGGTGAAAGAAAGGAAACTAAAGCGGCTGTTTTAATTGATTTGCACAAGGGTGTATGTCCTACTATTTAACCCATAGCTGGAGAAAGAAGGATTCATGCCTTTTTTCACTAGGAATTGCGTGAAGTGAACTAAACAGAACTGACCAGAATTTGAACTTGGCAATACCACTTACTGTGCTGTTAAGTGACTTTTTGTGTGTGAGTTTATATATGTATATACATGCATTTATACATATATATATGTATGTATATAACATTTTTCACGCACAAATACTATCCAGAAATGTTAGGAAGTTCTCTATTGATCTGAGGCAGAGTTCACTGATATTATACTTTGATCCTGGGTAGAGGACGTAAGGAGTGACATTTTGATTCTCTGAGCACACAGCTACTTTGATGTGAGGCAAAAGTGCCAATACATATATAAACAATCCCATCATTTTTATGGGTACTATACTTGTTTGTGTGTGTATATATATATATATATATATATATATATATATATAGTGTGTGTGTGTGATAAAGCAAAGTGCCCTTTATGATGATGTGCCAAAAAGTTTTATAATTTATTATCAGCTAGACTGATTACGATTATCTTCTCTTCAAAATCACACCACAGATCTAGTTCAGGGTTTCATTCACAAAGTATGCTTTATCCATTATGCAAAAAGTAAGGTGTTTTGCATGATGATTAATCTGTATCCTAATCTATTCATCATTTTCAATACAATTTCTATAGAGCTGTATGTACAGTGCTTGAAGTATAGTTCCTTGTTGGTAGTCCATCATCACAGGCCACACAACTAATAAAAGATTAAAAAGAAAAAAAAACAAAACCATGAAAAAGATAAAAGGAATTGGTAAATAATGCATATTGGATGTTGAAAGTATTTACACTTCACTTCATGATCTGCAAAAGTTTATTAGAACCTTTCACTCTCCTTTACACCTCTTTCTGGATAATAGAATTGAAAATTATTCATTATTTTCCATTTTTTTTTTACTGTGGACAGGAATGAAGAGCAAGTTTTCTTGCACTGCTTTTGTTAATCATTTTTTGATATTTTTGTGATTGTTTTTTGCCCAATTGTAAATTATGCCACTTACCATAAATATTTTTCCATTACAGCCTGTAAATTCATGTCTGCAACCTTTAAGAGACCTAGTAGTTAGTCGTTTCCTCTTCTTTTCCATAGAAGCTGAAATAAATCCTAACCTCTGATATTCTGACATTTCATATTATTAAAATAAAGTCGTAACCCTAACTGACCTAAGACAGAGTATCTTTGATAGGATTGTTAGGAACTGTGAAAAACTGACATTTTTGGATAAGGTGTATACAATCATTCTTCCATGAAAAATGGATCAAGAACACCAGAGTCAACTACTTTGTTCCTAATTTTCATAAATTACATTCCTGATGTCAACAGTTCTCAACTCAGTATGTATGCTGATGACACAACCATTTGCTCCTGCTTTAATAGTATGTCTGATTGGTTCCATAAGCTCAAATTAGCAGCTGATCTAAAAGAATGACCTACAATCTGTTGTTAAGTGGGGCAAAGTATGGCTTGTTAACTTTAACACCTCCAAAACGAAACTGATCTCTTTTAATCATCTGCAAGAACTCTGATGCTAAGCTCCAGGAGAGTGACTCCCTAAGTTTTCTTGGACTTTCCACTAACATGAAATGGAAAAAGTATATTGAAGTCTGCAGCTAGGAAAGTAGGTTCACTGTGTTGTGATAGACAATTTTTCTCGCCAGAATCTGTCTTACCTATTTGTAAGTTTGCCAGTCATCCTTAATTTGAATATTGCTACCACATCTGGCCTAGTGCTCCTGCTATATATTCATAGAATCTTGATAAAATCCAAAGAAGATTCTGCAGTGTTATTGGTCCTGACCTGGCATCTCGGCTTCACTCACTTTCCCACCTTGAATACTTTCATGTTAATGGTTGTGATGAATTTTCCTCTATGGTACTTAGACTTTATAAATTTAAACCCAGTACTAGATTGGTGGTAATCTCTCATCATTTCACACTTTTAATGACTAGATGCAATCATGCTCTGTGCTAACTGTTTCTTCCATCACACTTCTTGTTTGTAGAACTCTGTTCCATCTTCTTGCTTTCCAGTTAATGTTGATCTTCAAAAATTTAAATTCAATGTCAGTCATCATCATCTGTTTTCCTAATTCTTGTTCTTTTATTGTTCTCTCTCTTTGTTTGAAAATACCGAACTGAGTGAAATTTTTGCATGTCATAAAAGAGAGTAGCCTTTATAATGGCAATAGTAATTTTAGCCATTTTCCTATAAGGAAACATTTGGCTTTCATTGACTGAGCAACAAATACTCCTTTTGGTTAAAATTTACAAAATCTTTCTCTTAAAACAATTTTCTTTGGTAAACAAGTTTCTCAAATCCAGCAGCTGTATTGATGGGAGGGTTCCTTTCTAACCTTTTATTTGAAGTCGGGTGGAATGTTAACATCTTGATTATATCATTATTTTCTCTTTTAGTTACATGTTCTATCTATTTTAGTTGTTGCTGCTGTTGGTAGTCCTTAAGTGATGTGTTTTTTGTTTTATTTCATACATTTCTTTCTTTAGAACATATTTCTTTATGATTTATGCTTGGAAAAATCCTACAATCTACTTCTGAGTAAAAACTTTATTCCAACTTATCTTTATACAAGTTTTATCTAAAAAATAAGTATTACATAATTTATACCTATTCTCAGAATTGTTGTTGCCATATTTATTTAGAGAAGAATGTTTTATATACAATTTATACAATATATACAATTCAAAATTATGTTTTAGTCTTAAATAACCCACAAAGGGTTGATAAGTCATAAAAAATAAATCAGATGAAATAACTGTGAATATGATGAAAGAAATAAAAGCTAATATCCTTATCTACTATTATTCTGTGATTTCCAATATTTAAAGTAAAGGAATGATTATAGCTGACTAATGTGGGGGAACTTTTAATTAAATATGAGAAGTTATGAAAAACTGTTCAGCTAAGGTGTATGTAAATATCTAACTTCTATATTTCTATCAAGAATGATACAAATATACTAATTGACATATCTACAGGGTATCCCCCCCCCACACACACCAAAAAAATATACTCATTTTTTGACTTCCTATAACTTCTGGATATTCTTCTTTTTTCAGTCAGATCCATACATTTAATTTGATTTAATATTTAATTTAAACCATTAATCTTTCTTGCAAGTCAATAAACATTTTATTTATTTTCATTTAAAGAGTGAGTGCACTAATTTTGAAAAACCCTGTAGTATGGATATGTATATATTAAAAGATAGAAAGAAAACATGGTTATGTTATTTGATTCAGCAGTGCTTTGATGATAGAAATAAAATTTAAAAATTTGCTTACACATGATTTTGATTTTGATCAGTGAATTGAACAGGTGTCTTTAATAGGGTTAATAGGATCCTGGCAGACAGTTATGTTCAGAAACAAATTGTAGCCAATTCCCTATCATATAAACAAAACTTTTCTTCCAAAAATCTCCTTTTAAATAATGATGCTGCATTTTGAAACCAATGGTTGTCTAGGTAACAAATACTTCAAAACTACCTTTTTGACATACTCACCCACTGATGACCCCAGAATTAAATCTTTATGTTTATAAATAATTATATTTGGTTGACTTTGTTTAGTGCCATATCAATCTAAATATTTCAAACAATTTTATGGCATCAACTAAATATATATTATAAATAGCTATTGTCAGTAATTTTACTATAAATAGGTATTCTTAGTAATTTTTCTGTAAATAGGTGTTGCTGGAAATTTTTTATATGAAAGAAGTATTTTTATACTTTTATATTTTTGTTTAGGGGTTCACTATTTGCCCATAGCTAGGGCTCTTATAGGTGCTGCCACCCCGTGTCAGGCTGGACCTGGGAACAACAGCAATTAAGAGATGGTTCCATGTTCCTCAAAACCTCCACTCTCCCAATCAGTGTCTTTGTTACCAGATGTAGTTAATCGTCATACCCCAGACTATAAATTATTATATCAGGATTACAAATCAAAATAATATAAAAATATAAAAAACCCAAAATACAAGTGTCATTGATTCATTGGGTGAATATTATTAGATTTTTTTTACCTTAATTCTTTCTTGCTAAAATTACAGGTGAGTGTTGTACACTGGGAAATAGAATATAGAAAACAGTGTCATCTTGCTGGTAAATTCCATAAGGTTGAAAATTTTAAGTTAATGGTTTCTTTTCATAAAAATATCAACTGGCCTCCAAAAAATATGAAGATTTGAAAGAAATCAGGAGACATGTCTGGAAAATAATTAGATTTCCTTTTGAAGTGAAATGTTGATGTTTTCTCATCATTCCAAATTCAGCTAAACTTGTTATGTCAGCATCATGAAAGAGGAAAGATATTAAGATTCCAAGATTAGGCAGACTCTGCATCTGCATTGCATTTTCAAACAGGATAGAGAAGCAACTAAGTAAGAAAGGGTATTGCTGAAGAACCCTGGATAAACTGTAACAATGTGCCAGACTCAAAACCAAGTCAATGCCAAATTTTTCATCTGATGAAGGCTCTGGATGCACATCTGCTACTTTTGAAGGTGGGATTGCATGAACTTTGATATGGCAAGATTGAAGTAGATAGATAGATAGATAGATAGATAGATAGATAGATAGATAGATCAGATTGAAATTGATAGATAGATATGACCAAATTGAAATTGATAGATAGATAGATTGATCAATAAGACCAGATTTAGATAGATAGAAAGATAGATAAGACCAGATTGAAATAGACAGATATGCCTAGACTTAAATAGATAGATATGACTAGATTGAAGTAGATAGATATGACCAGATTGAAATAGATAAATAGACTGATAGATATAACCAGATAGATAGATAGATAGATAGATAAATAAGACCAGATTGAAATAAATAAATATGACCAGATTTAGATAGATAGATATGACCACATTTAAATAGATAGATATGACCAGATTGAAATTGATAGATAGATAAGACCAGATTGAGATAAATAGAACAATAGATAAGACCAGATTGAAATAGATAGATGTGACCATATTTAGATAGATAGACATATAGATAGATATTAGCAGATTGAGAAAGAGAGAAAGATCTGAACAGATGCTGGTAGATATTAGATGGTTTACATAGATAAACTTCAAAGGAGTAATAAAAATAAAAAAAAGACTTCAGAGAGGATGTAGAATGGTATCAGCATTAGATAAAAATGAGAAAATTGTATCCTGTTTGAAACTAATGGCAGAAGACAACCATTCTAATAACTTTGAGGCACTCAATAATAAAAAAAAACATTTTCATCATGATTGTTATAATTTTATTATCTTCCATTTTTTAAATAACTTTCAAAGAGGCACTGTGTATCATACTATAATTTTGTAAAAATTTTTTCTGCACAGTAATAAGATGAAAAGCTATTCATTTACAGCACAACAAAGTACCCATGCATCATCTGTTGTAGTTCCAGCACATCTGAAAAACGTCTTCAAGGTTGCAACTCATGACAAATTTGTGCAACATATATATAAGAGTAAAACTGATTTAAAATGTATTCTCTAGTACTTGACTCAGGAAATATAAATTAAGACCAAACAATTATAAGATAACCAGCATTTTTCAATATTTAACCTGCTTGCTTCAGTATGATACAAGGCCTAAATTTATTTACTGAGATTAGTCTGGCATAAGACTACAAGTCTGAAACACATAGTGAAGACTTAATTCTCTAAAATAATAATAATAGTCTGTAAAAGATTGCCGATCTTTACTCTATGGTGAGATACCCATATAGACAGGGTATGAAGCAACAAATGTGAGGCACCTGGTGTGGATCAAACTCATTATAGTCATAAATATCTGCAAAACTAGACTGCTCACCATTGTTTGGTAACAAGGAACCTAAAATGTTTACTAAGCCTTACTGAGTATGGTACAAGGCCACAATTGTGGAATACTGATTTATAAACAAACTTACTACATAACACATGGTCTGTGGTTAAACTGTTAATCATTCCTCTATGGTGATTCATCCAAAATATTTATTGAAATTAGCTTTTCTTACACAAAAATGAATGATTAGGACACCTAGTGAGGATCAAAATCACTAGAGTAGCTGCTTATTAACTACCCAGCAATCAGTTTCTTTCTTACTGCATTTATCTTTGAGATAATATAAAAAACTAGATTGCTGAATATAAATTCATAACAATGTGCCTAAAATATTTAAGCCTTACCTAGTGTGCTACAAAGCTGCAGTTGTGGAATACTTATTATTAATCAAAATTGCTAACATGATATCTGTCCTCCTGTATGGCAGCAAATGCTGGACAATCTCCTCAAAGTTGAAGAAGAGACTTGAACCAACATGTGTTTCTACCAAAAGATGCTGAGAATACCATGGACTGAACATGTGAGCTACTATGAGGTTTTGAAGAAAATGGAATCAAAAAGGAAACATACTTAACATCAGAAAGAGGCAGTTGAAATGTCTGTCTCATGAGGAAGGAGGGCTTAGAAAGTTTGATACTCACAGGACAGATTAAGGTAAAGAGGGACAGAGGAAAACAGTGGGTAGCATACTTGATGGACATGAATAAATGGATGGTAGAATAGTGTTTGGGAGATATAACAAAAAGACGAAACTTTTTAAGATCTACAAGTGATCAGAAGACGATGATTGCCTATGTCCTGAATGGACAGAGCACATAAAAGAAGACATGAGATGTGAAGTTAAATTTGCTTTATAGCAAGACATTCAAAATATTTAGTGAACTTAGCTTTTCTGACACAAAGCTACAGGATCAGGGCATCTAGTGATAATCAAACTCAATACATTAGAAAAAGTCTATAAGATGAGCTGACTAGCTAAAAAGGAATCAACTACATTCCTAAATTTGCCTTTGAAAAAATATGTCAAATAATTGGGTGATGGATTTTTTCTTAATCATCCACTGTCAGAATTAGATAAGTTCACAGCCATTTTTTTTTTATTTCTTTATTTTACCGTCTTCAAAATATGGTAGATTCTTATCTTAAGATCAAGGGTTAATTTGGCATTATTTTTGGTTGCTAAACATTAAATTAAAAGAAACAGAAGTTAAATAACTGTAAAACCAGCAACTTAGGTGTGTAGTCACCCAAAGCAAGACAAGATGTAACTAGTTATGAGGTTGGTATATCATATTCTATTCAAAGGAGCCAAATTATCTCTGAGATGTTTATCTCTGCCAAGAGGTGGGTGTTGTACAACTACAGCCAAGCTCACTTAATCTTCTACTAATCTCTTCAGGTTTCATCTGGGGAAAATTAATAGTTGAAATAACATTCTTCTTGAGAATTTTAATCTATTCTATAATATAAAACACTATGTAACTCTATATATTTATCAGTCAGGCAGACTCATCTTCACAATTTACTAATTATTTTTATAGTAACAGAAGGCATTCTTTTTTTGGTGCAGTTTGTAAATGTGCTTAATATTACCATAACAATGGAATAACTCATCAGTAACTAGTTACAACAGGTTGCTCATTCATCGCATTACATTTCTTTTGTTTTTCTTTAGAAAAAATTTAAAAAGTATCTATTTTTCTTAAATAAAACAATAGGCTACCCACGCAGGAAATATAATCATTGCAATTTCAAAATTATTTAAATTCCACCATCATTTTTTATGATATGAGTAAACTAATTAAAATATTGTATTAGAAACAAATTGAATTTGATGACAATTAAAATTGAATTATTAAAATAATTATTTGTGAATAAACTAATTAATTAGAAACAAATTGAATTTGATGAAAATTAAAATTGAATTATTAAAATAATTATTTGTGAATAAACTAGTTAATTAGAAACAAATTGAATTTGATGAAAATTAAAATTGAATTATTAAAATAATTATTTGTGAATAAACTAATTAATTAGAAACAAATTGAATTTGATGAAAATTAAAATTGAATTATTAAAATAATTATTTGTGAATAAACTAATTAATTAGAAACAAATTGAATTTGATGACAATTAAAATTGAATTATTAAAATAATTATTTGTGAATAAACTAATTAATTAGAAACAAATTGAATTTGATGAAAATTAAAATTGAATTGTTAAAATAACTAATTTGTCAAATGGAAATATGTTCAAATAAAATGGAAATATCGTGATTTGATATAGGAAAATAAAATAAATAAAAAGAATTGATTGATTTGTTTTTGAGGGTTATCTAAAGCTACATAATATTTTTATATTGTAAGAATATTTTGGAGATATTTACTGATACATGTCCTACTAATTAGCCCATAGCTGGGGAGAGGATTTGAATCCATTCCATTCCCAAGGATATTTGCACACAAGTGAATATATTCATTGACTGATTTATTTTCTATGGCTTATCAACTCTTTGCAGGTTATTTAAAGCCAGAAAATATTTTCAGATAGTAAGAATCTTTTTGGAGATAATAATGATTTAGTGATAGTACTTTTATTAAGTAACCCAGAGTTTGTGGGGGAAGAGGTAGACTCATGCCTTTCCCAAGAGTATTTGCTTTTAAGTGAATATAACACCCCCAACTGAAAGTGGAACTCAGCATTTTGATTAAAAATTACAAGCCATTATCCATTTCACCACCCCCACATCAAAGTTTACAGCATCTGGTATTCCCATGTGGTCACCCATATAGATACTAACCAGTCTTGATGTTGCTTAACTTTGGTTATCATATAGGAACCAGCATTTCAATGTGATGTGGCTGTAAGCTGTTAGTGTTAGTGAATATAACAAGTGCAACTGGAATTCGAACTCGGCTCTCTGATTTGCAGTTTTGAGCCATTATCCATTACACCACCTGCACATCCAAGCTTACAGCACCTGGTATTTCAAATCAGTCACCCTTCTAAATAATGACCAACCTTGATGTTGCTTGGCTTTGGTGATCTGATGAGAATCTATATTTCAACATGATATGGCTGAGAAAATTAAGTGATTATATCCAAAGAAAATAGTGAATACTTATAATTAAACATATAATTTGATATATATTATTTAAGTGTTAAAAAAGTATAGCATCTAATTAAAATTTTGTTAATGTGTTTAACCAGAAGCTATTTTAATAATATTTTCTGTAAGCATTATCTTAGCTAGAAAATGTGATTAATCAAATTGAATCCTGATATCATAGCTGATTCATTTATACTTCTAGATGGTTTGTGATGAATAAATTTAATCATTTTGGTGTTTTTAAAATTGAACAGATAGTTTGTAATTTGTATAGAGGAGAATAAAGAGTTTAATATTATTTCATTGTTCTTCTCTACTCTCTTACATTGGTGTTCATATCGATTAAGCATCTTTTTATGCAAAATGCTTCCCTCGGCTTGTTTCTGTATCATATTCTCTTGTCATACACATGACTTCAAACTATAATAATTGGAGTTACTGTTGGAATTTACAAGTCTTCATTAATTGTTGCTCTTTCTGAAGCCTGTAAAACTTCTAACAGGATACTTGAACAATTTTCATTTCTTATTGTATTAAATCTCTAACAAATCATTGCAGTAAGATAAACTCCTGAATCATTTTTCATTTTGTTAAGATTTGTAAATGATTGCCATATATTTAAATCATGTTTCCCATTCAATGTAATGTTCTTCACTCTAAAATTAGGTGAATTTCCAAAAATGAGTCATTTGTTTTTTCCTTTTGTGATGCAAAAAAAGTATCAATGTATAATTAATAGAAAACAATGTCTCTTGTTATACACTTTTTGAGTTTACGTTCTTCTGCCAATTTATCCAAGTCTGTAGTTGGAGTTAATTTGACACATGGTAGCCATTTTATCCCCTCTGATTCAATTTCTGCCAGGAGCAGTTAATTCCTCCTTTATTCCAGAAGGAAATAACCAAAACATTAACACAATACACTAATCATCCAAATACAACATTCAATGTCTCCATTTTTACCTCTGTTCTAACCCCAACCTCTGGTGCCAATAGAAATACAGTCACCAGGCATACTAATTTTGTTTTATATTTGCTACTGGTGTCATTTGATTACTAGAGTATAAATGGATATATATATATATATTTATATTTACAAAGCTTAATTCAATCAGATAAAAGGAAGAAATCAATCTTCTAAGCAGTAAGAGCCAGCCTAATTGCCAAGAGAATCAGGATTTTAAATTCTGGTAATTTATACAAGCTTGAACCTATGGCACTGGTATAAGAATATATGATTATGCTCATTAAATGAGCTGAGAGTAGAAAAATGATCATTTAATTGGGAATGACAGCTCAAAGTACTTTGAGTGACACTTTCATCTCTTTCCAATCAGTCTTCACCAAAATATTTCGATTGGTAATGAGCGTGGGCTGGGATTTATGACTCCATAAAATAGGAAGCATTTTGCCAGTTAGCCACCTTCATGAAGGCTACAAGGAGGAATCCTATTTGTTTGCTTCCCCAGTAGCAGCTGTGACTATGTCTAACTGCTGAAGTGCAGGAATAAGTCAGTATTCCTTCAACTGTTTTTCATCATTGGGGTCACTTTTTGATTATGCCACTTTTTATGCATCCAGCAATAATAACCACCCAAGAAATGCTATCTGAAACCTAAACAGATGTTGCTTGGAAGTGTGTAATTATGACAATCACAAGGCAACATTCTTGTAAATGCTGATTGATTAGATTTATTCAAAAGATCCCAGCAGCTTAGGTTTTGAAAGTGAGACAGAATAAATAAAATTAGGTGTTATCACAATAATTTTATTTCTTCAACGTCACTAGTATTTAACTAGTGTCAAACCATTGCATGTGCATTTAACAGCTTGAAGCAAGCACCAAAAAGATTATGGTAATTCTAATTACAAAGGGTAGCAACTTAGTTTGGTGACTTCCTAAATAAATCCTGCACCCAAACTCAGATAGCATTCTCAATCTCGCTCTTTATTTCACCACATAATAGAAAACTGTTTTATTATTAAAAATTGCTGGAAACCTTTTTACACATGTTGCATATTCTGAATTCACTGCATGTACAAAATCTTCTGAAATGTAAGTTGTATTTGCAGGATATGAATTATTAATTTTATCAGCTTAATTTGATCATTTTACACATTTTTCTGTTTTTCTTTCAAACTAATTTGACAGTTTATTTACTCTTGTAAAATGGCTATGCATATAAATGAATTACATTCTCAATTTTAAAAAATAGATAATTTAATGAAATTTTTCAGCATTTTGCTTCAATTTGATTTGACATTGATGAGTCCTTTAGAAGTATCTCAGTAGAGAAATAAATGAATTTTCAATCAAGGTAAAGTTGAAATTATTAACGGATTATTTGAGATAGATATGATGAGATACTGTGATTATTGGAATATGTATTTAAGACTGGATTTTTGAGGCCCATTGTTTTACATAAATCTGATTTCTTTTCAGAAGTAATAGGAAAACTTTTACAGAAAGAGGTTTATCATTTTGCCAAGTTTCCTCTTTTAAAACTGTGTTATTTAGTTAGCTCCAATTTGTATACAACTTGATGCAAGGAATAATTTCTTTAAATCAACCACTAAAATACAGCCTGCTGTGTACTATTCTGCATGTATTCATTGACTAGCTGACCATGGAACATAATCACAGGGCAGGGAAAATATGACAGATTAATGAATTGGGAATCTGTGAAAGAATTCTCTTTTTATCAATTTTGTATGCCCTCCTGACAGCAAAGCCTCATCCATCTAGCCCTCAGCTCTCAGTGACTTGCCATTGAATTGACTCACTCTAGGTTTATTGTGGGGAGGGCAAGGAAATTAGTTTATGTGCTTCATAATGAAATAATTCCAGAAAAAGATGCTTTTGTCAAGGTTTCAATTACAATTAACTTACATTTCCTTTTTTGTTAAAAAGTGGAGTCTTCCGTCTGTTAAATTAATGCTGGAATATAGCCAGAAATTTGGTCTTGATTGCCAAAATGTCAGCTAATTAATCAATAGCTTCTTTTTCATATCTGCTTCCATCATCATGTAAATTTTAACTTCCATAAACATGGCTAATGTAACCTCCAGAAGAGCAACTCACTGCACCTTCCTGGTCTTACTTTTTCGACTAACATGAAGTAGAATTATTATATTGAGTCCATTGCTAAATCTGCTACAAGGAAATTTTGTTCTCTATATTTTCCATATTTATGAGTCTACTATTTGCTCATGCACTGAACATTGTTGCTATATGGGATCAGGTGCTTATGATATATACCTAGAAATTCTTGACAAAATCCAAAGATGAATCTGCAATGTTATCAGTCTTGACCTGTTATCTTAGCCTCAATCACTTTACAACCACTGTAGCATAGCCTATCTGTGCCTTATTTATAAATACTTTCATGGTAATTTTTCTGATGAGCTTTCCTTATTGGTACAAATTAAAGCACACTACTAGATTGGCAGCTAGGTCTCATAATTTCTTTATTGAAATTTCAGCTGTAAGTTTAAATTCTATTTTGATAGTTTCTTCTCCATCACATCTAATTATAAAACTCTTTTCTACCTTCCTACTTTCCTGTTAACTACAATCTCCAAAAATTTATTTATAATGTCAATCACTATATTCTGTCTCTTTAATTGAATCCTGTTCTTTTATTGACTTCTATGTTTATTTTACTTTCAGTAACACCTTACACCTAAGTAGCATTTATTGCCTTGATTGATGGGAAATCATTAAAATAATTTTTTTAAAACAACAAAAAATAAAATAGGCAAACCAGGATATCAGAACAATATGCTGACTCTGGGCTTTGTTGAGAAATAAATTTCCACCCAGACTGACAAAAAAATATTTTTCATTTTTTCCTTTAGTGATCCTCTGTGATGTGGTATGGTTTTTAAGCATATCCTAATGCTAAGATTTTCTCATCAAAAATTTACCTTGACAAATTGAACACGGTGAGATTCAAACATAAGTCTCATGTTTGGAATATTAAGATTGTAACCACTTTTGGTCATGCACCTTTATTCAAGTGTAATGTCAATTGACATCTTCTGATACCTTGATCTTGTTTCCCCGTCCTTCTCTTTATCCTTTCCTCAAAAACACCCCTTTACTCTTGCTCTCACCCTCTGTAACCCCTTGTGTGTTAGTGGCACTCCCATCTTGCCTGAGATGAAATGCTTAAAAAAAAAAATCCTAAGATATTAAAAATATTCTTTTTTCGGTTCAATCTTGTAGTCTACAAGTGTAACACATTTTTGTTTATATTTACAGAAATTAATATAATATAAATTATCCAAGCTATTTATCAGTCTATTTTTAAGCTTGTCTTAACAGAGATTTTAAACATAGTTGTCCCTGTCCATCAGGCAATTTTACTTATCTTTGAGAAAATCTGAAAACCCAGCAAGCTATTCTGATCTCAAAGATTATGAGACTGACCTACCAATCAATGAGCAGTTTCCTCTTCAATCTTTAAAACTTAGTAACAAATTTCATATTCTATTGGTAAGAAGGAAGTCCCACTCAAACAGTTTCTTCCTGAGAATGGGTACTTTGTGAAAAAATTCCCAAGAGAATTCTTCTTCAATCATAGCAATCTTAACCTTTTCAAGTCTAGTATCAACTGTTATCTATACTACATATCCTCATAAATCTTCACTTACTTCCTCTTTTTCACCTATATAACAATTTCATTCCATTGTGTCTACCTTGAGTGGCTCTTGGGTCTTTTTATTGGGTGAACATTTCATTAAAAAAAAAACTCGCCGAACAATCTTCCTCTCTCATGGCAAATCCTTTTTTGTGCTGTACCAAGATAAGCTTCTTAAATATCTTTTTAGTGTAGTCATGTTCAAATTTGAAGTAGCACAAAAAATACATTTGCAAAATGTTAGCAGAATCTAATTATGAAATTTGACATGATCAATTAATATGAGTCAAAGCATCTCTTTTGGTTCACCTGTAAAATTAGACACATATTCACACCTTGACATGTATTTAAATGAAGCATCAAACTACTTTTAAGATCAGATCTGTCAACAACTCCTTGCTTCCTTTACACATACCACTGTGAAAGGTGAGATTATATTAGTAATCATGTTTATTCTTGTCTTGTGTCCTTGAATGACTTCTGTTTTATTAACAAATCTGCCAAGACAAATTGTCACCTTAAATAGAATAATAGGTAACTGCAGATATTTTTACCTTTTGTATATAATAGACTTTATAAGCTTTCAGTTCAGTGGTTCTTAAGATAGTTCATTTGGACCTAGCAGAATGAAGACACATTTAGTTTATGTGCCCTTTGAAGAAAGCTATATGTCTTGAAAAGCTACCATTGAAAACAATTCTTAACAAGTTACATGCTTACTCCTATCTCTTAAAGACTTTCTCAGATCTTCTCTTTTATAAAATATACACAGGGTGTGGCAGAAATATCTCCCACAAACACTACCCACATAATGGTAAAACATTACCTAAATGAAGATACCATTGTCACTAATGTCTTATCATTATCTTGGAGATATATGTGGGAAGGAATTCTGCCATACCCTGTATTGTCATATTTCTTCAAATATTATTCTTCTGATGTTGGGTTGGGACAAAAGCCTGCAGGGTTTTTCAATAGGTGGCATTTGAAGACATGATTTTGTTTCACATGTGATTGAAATTTCTGACATATTCTGTAAGGTGACATTTCAATATATCTTTCTATACAATTTGTGTGAGGATGGTGATTTTTTTATGTTGAAAGTGAAAATGGAGGATAATGAGATGCATTTTTTTCATTTGATATTCTTTTATTCCTGGAAAGGAAAAATACTGTACAAACAGCAAAATAAAAGGTATCTGCAGATTATAGAGATGGCGCCATAACTGAAAGTACTGTTTATAAGTTGTTCCCTAGTTTCAGAAGTGAAAATTTTAACCTAGCAGAACAAGAATATTCTGTTGATGATGATCATGTCAAAATGCTGATTAAAAATTATCCAGGTCACATGACATGAGATATTGTAGAGATAGACCGCTCTTCTTATATGAGTTTTGTATGGCATTTGAAAACACTTGCATGTATGAAATACTATGTTTTGGTGCCTTACAATTTAACAGAAGAAAAGTTAATGAATCACAATTCCATTGGCAATTCTCTGCTCAAAGGCAACAAAACCATTTTTGAAGAGAACTCGCTTAATGAAAAAAGGATTGTTTACAACAATGTGGAGTGTAAGAATTCCTGGAGAAAAAGAAATGAGCCCCCATTAACCATTCCAAATGCCGGTCTGCATCCAAAGAAGGTGATACTGTGTATAGCAAATTTTCAAGCATTGTTCAGATGTGGCACAAGGCCGAAAGTATGGGGCACCCAGTGAGGAACGAACTCACTCATAATTGTTCTAGCGAGACAAGCTGGCTAACCATTATACCGCCTTGAGATGCCCAGGTGATACTGTGTATATACTAAGATGTCAATCTTAGGGCATTGTGTATTATGAGATCTTTCTGAAAAATTACACATAGAATTCAGATAAGTACTGATTGGAATGATTAAAAGCAGCAATCAATGAAAAACATCCAGAATTGGCCACTTGAAAAGGTTCTGTCTTCCATTGGGATAACATCAGACCTATGTCTCTTTTCATACCCAACAGAAATTTGTATAGCATGGCTGTGATGTCCTACTTCACCCACGATATATTTGGATTACCATATATTTCGATCCTTACAAAATTATATTAATGAGGAGAACTTCAGTTTTCAAGAACTTGTTGTGGTCATAAAATAAGCATATTCTTCTTGCTTGGAACCATCCACTATAACAAAATAAACATTTTCAGCACTGAAGATGAATTCATCAAATAAAGCTTCATAAGCTTCTAATTAGAGTTGTTCCTATATTACAAGAACTAAATACCAATTGCATGTTCAGATGCTAAAATCAAGCAAGTACAAAAATTCAAATATCTGGGAAGTATTTTATCTAAAGATGAGTAATGCCACACTAAAATCCAAAGGAGCATTGTAACAGTAAAAGATGCCTTCCAAAAGCTAAGTAAAGAATTAAGAAATGGGAAAATTTAATTAGAAACAAAGAAAATAGTAGTTAACTATTGTGTAAAATTGGTCCTCCTATATGGCAGTGAATGCTGGACAATTTCCTCAAAGATGAAGAAGAGACTTGAAGCAACAGAAATGTGGTTCTATAGAAGGATGTTGAGAATACCATTGATCAGACATGTGAGCAAAGAAAAATCTACCAATCCCTTGACAATGGCTGATAGAATGGCTGAAATGTCCAGAAAAGAAAACACTTGTATGAACACAATAAAAATTGTATAAAATGTTTAATCACAACACCTTTTCATTCATCTTTAATGGAAATTATATAAAAGGGGATCGCTGCCAAATATATGGTTATCTCTCTCTCTCTGATTCTGAGAGAATTAGAATTTCTACCAGGATTCAATATTGGCAGCCATGCTGATGAGACAGTTTTGATAGTAGACATAGAAAGGAAAATACAGGAACTCCTACAGAAGATAGTAAAAGAAAGTGGGAAGAAAGGACTATGGTAATACAATAATCACATCCTATCTTCCATTTCTTTTGTAACCATACACTATAATAAAATTTTCAACACTAAAGTTGAATTCATCAAATAAAGTTTGATAAGCTTCTAGTTAGAGTTGTTCCTATTTTACAAGAACTAAATATTAATTGTAAAAAGACAGTGTATAGTTGTCAGCAAAAGGAAGAGCCCAACATGCAAATTACCAATTGGAGATGCTAAAATCATGCAAGTACAAAAATTTAAATATCTGGGAAGTGTTTTATCAAAGGATAGGTAATGCCACACTAAAATCCAAAGGTGCATTGGAATAGCAGAAGGTGTCTTCCAAAAGCTAAGCAAGGTATTAATAAATGGGAAAATTTAGGTAGAAACAAAGAAAATAGTACTTAACTATTGTATAAAATCAGTCCTCTATATGGCAATGAATGTTGAACAATTTCCTCAGAGATATAAAAGCCATTTAGACTAGTTCATCACCCAGAAAATTGTCTAAAGATACAATATGGAAGATTACTTAGAAAGATAATAGTTCAAAATGGTACATCTGTGGTTGAATAAATTTATGTACAAATATATAAATAATGTCTTTGAAATTCACTTAAAGAAACAATATGGACTTTTGTTATGACCCAATAAGTTTTATGATGACTAGCAAGGTTTTAATTAAGCTGTAACAAGAAGTAATTAAAAATAAGTGTAATGAAACTAATATTAAATCCTCATAAGAATTTAATAATGAATAGATTTTCAAAGAACCACTGATAATACAGAAAATATTTGTCAATATGTATGAGACAAACCAGGAATTGTGCATGATTATTTTCTCATGTTCTCAGACGGCTCCCTGAAGGTTGCATTATCTGAACTATGACCTTCAGAAAGCCATCGAAGAATATGAAAAGAGCCAGATCATCATTATGAAGAGATCCTTACATTGGCATTCAGCACTGTATCTTTATATTGACTCTCATTCAATGTCTGCAGAATTATTTAATCTAAGGAAATGGCAAAATGCTAATTATTTTGATGACTAACATCCAACATTATGGTCTACTTTCTTAAGATTACTCTGAAAAGATAGCTTTATTGAAAATTTCTAAACAAATAGCAATATACAGAAATATAAATCCTGCTAAATATCACATTTATGTTCATCCTTTTCTCCTGTTGATTTCAACATTTGAACGACTAACAATCCGATTTTAGAATTGAACCATTATACACACATTTGATTTGGTTATAGTGTTAAAGGATTGTGTAGAACCCACCAGACTTTTTGAAAGCGCAGATAACAGCAAAATCATTTCTTCAAACAGCCCACTTTGGGTTTGTATTTATAGTTTTTCTCCTCAACTGGATCCTATTCAAGGCAAGAGAATTCAGTCTACCCTGCAATTTAACTAATAGCTAAAGAAAAATGAATTACTGCTTTTTCCAATATTAGTGTGAAGGGAATGAAACCCATATATATATATATATATATATATATATATATATATATATATATATATTTATGAATAAAAATGACAATAGGAAAACTGGTAATTGCTGAAGCGTTTCAAAAGCTTTATCAAAGCAAAATACGAAAATTTCGTATTTTGCTTTGATAAAAGTCCACATGGACAAACGCGTCAGCAATTACCAGTTTTCCTATTGTCATTTTTATTCATAAATATTGTCTTCTACCGATTAAATCGGAGAAATTTTCATATATATATATATATATATATATATATATATATATATATATATATATATGACAGTTGTGTATTTGGACAGCAATCCTCTTTTATATGAGTTTCATTAAAGATGACTGACAGGGGTACTGCAATTAAGCTTTTTATTGAATTTTTCTTGTCTTCATACAAGTGTTTTCTTTTCTGGGCACAAAGTGTGTAAAAACTGTGCAAAAGTTTTTCTGCATATCTGAGTGCTTTCAGCTATTCTTTTAGCCATTATGATTTTTAGTTTTTACACACTTTGTGTCCAGAAAAGAAAACTGTAATTGCCTTAAAGAACATTTGATATATATATTCTGTGTATTTAGGCATCAATTTTTGTTTAAGGCAACTACTTTTAAAAATGATGTACATTTCAAGTTATGTATAATCCTTCCCAGATAAGGAAGAATTTTATCAGAAATTTTTCAAACTTCATTTCAGAAGAAAAGTACAAAAGATGGTCCAAGCAAGAACGTCAAAAGTTTGGACCATATTTCTTGGATTTTTTCTTTGGACATTTTCTGACAGAATTTCATCATTGTGTGAAAAGGATTATTTGTAATTTGTCAGAATGGAAGACAAATCTCTGTGTCTTTCCTTTATATTAAAACTGTTAATGTCTGTTTGTTAGGCTGGTGTCTTCTAGTCTGAATGAAAGAATGAAAAAAGGTTTTCCACTTTTTCTACACACATACACAGACACGCGTGTGTGTGTATGTGTGTATTTCACACTTTTATTCTTGTCCTAGATTAAGCAAAAATTATAAACTGCCTACCAAGGTATCTAAAAATAGAGTAGATTTTAACAAACTAGACTTAAAGACCATTAATATGGTGAGTTCATTTCTGACTGGGTGCCCCCACTTGTGGCACCATAGTAGATGAAGCAATACTTAATATTTATCTATAACAAGGGTGTCTCCTTTTATAAGCCATTTCCCCTCAGGACATGGATGATTATAGCTCTCCACAACTTCCTATCCTTTATATCTCTAAGTAATGTTTGTCTCCATTCTACTGTCCTAAATGCTCATCTGCCATTCATTTGCACAAGCTTGTTAGGTGTTTGCTGTTTCCTGCTGCACCTCTTGCCCTCATTATGTCCTGTGAGTATCAAATTCTCCATACCCTCTTTTCTCACTATACATCTCAGAAATTTTGACTCTCTTTCTGATTCTGTGTTTTTGATTCCATTTTTCTTAAAACTTCCTCATTACTCACATGTTTAGTCTGTGGTATTCTCATTATCTTTCTGTAGAACCACAAATCTGTTACTTCAAATCTCTGCTTCATCTGTGAGGAAATTGTCCAGCATTCCCTGTCATACAGGAGGGCTGATATTGTAATTTTTAGCAAGCTATCCTCAGTCAATAATTTGTTAGTGTAATGAGTTTAATAATCAGTTAGTGCACCCACTATCTGTCCTTGTGCCAGACTAAGCTTAGCTTAGAACCTAACTTTATATAACAGACACTGTTAATTATTTATTTTTTTTATGGTGCATGTGTTGTTACAGTGTTAGCAAGATTGAACTGTCAGACTGAATAATGTTGATGCTTTTTGGTGGTATCAAACAGTGTCAGATCTTTAGAAGGAATGTGCTGGTGGTGAGGGGTCACAGCCAAAGGAAAGGGTTGGTGGTGGGGTCAAAAAAAAAAAAAAAACCATAAACCACCTGAAAGGGGATATAACCCAGCTGAAACAACAAGGCAAATATGAGGTACAAAAAAATAATTATTATTTAATTAATTATTTCTATTGTCAGAGAAAGTGAAAATCGTCCACTTATGTTGAAAGTATAAAACAGGACTGGGGCAAACTAACAAGGTGTGTGGAATACAAGATTAACCCCCAGGTAGATATATGTCACTCTTCTTGGGAATCCTATCACTCCTCACACTCATGGTTTACCTTTTTTGTCTTTCTGTCAGTCTTAATTTGAAACTAATCACAGACTGCTACAAGAATTATCCTTCTATCCAATATTTTACCTTGTAACACATATGCAGGTTATAATTAAAGTTAATTAAAGGTGTTACATTGTGGAGAAAAATAACAAATGACTAAAGAAAGAAGGAAAGTTTCTTTAATCATTTTTTTATTTTTATTATAAAAGAAGAGCTGTTTCTCCATCACACACTGTTGGTGTATGTATTGTATATTCCTTATATCTGCATCGTGCATGGGTAACTTAAATGTGTGTGTGCTATTTAATGTGCACACACACACACACTGCAATAATATATTTTCCTCCCAAAAAAGTTTGAATATACCCTACTCTATAAAATCATAAATTTGGAGACAAAAAAAATAAAGTTAATTTTTTAAACCCTCCAGAGATTCTTAATAAAATCCAAAAAAGAATCAGCAATTTTATTGGTCCTGATCTGGTATGTTGGTTTCTGTCACTTTCTCACAACCATAACATAGCTTCCCTGCACCTTTTCTATAAATACTATCATCATAATTGTTTGGATGAGCTCTTTGTTATGGTACCCAGACTTTATGAATTTAAAATCAGTTCTAGTGGTCTCGGCAATTTACAGTTAAGCTGGCTAGATGTAACTGTGAGTTCTCTGCTAGGAGTTTCTTTTCTTGCACTTCTTGCTTGTGGAACTTTCTTCTAGCTCCATGCTTTCCAGCTGACTTTGATCTTCAAAAATTTAAATGTAATGTCAATTGCTATCTCCTGTCCTCCTGATTACTCTTCCATTGTTCCCAGTCCTTAGTAATGTTTCTTTTTTCTAATTCTTCCACACTCATTAAACCCTTGTTTCTTAGTGGCTCTATTGCATTGCATGGGGTGAGATGGTTGAAGATAGCAAAAAAAATGAAATTATAATATTTTATTGAACTTTTTAGAAATGATTTGGTAATAAATATATTCATTTTTTAAAGCTTTTTAAAAAATCTTGTAGAAGTATTTTTAAGTCTCATTGAATAGTAAATCTACATGCACACACACACACAAAGATGTAAATAGACACACAGTTTAATAAAACAGAAATGAAAATCTATGTCACGAGAGCTAATTTCCCTCTCTGTGGCAAAAACCCCTGCTGAACAGGAAAACTTTATAAGCCAGCTTCTGGAAGTCATTTTTGCAATTCCTTCTGTATTTAAACTGAATATATTTCAAAACAAATGTAGTATTTTAAATGGACAAACAATTTAGATTTGAAATTTATCTTGCCTTCAGTTAAAAAAAAAAGTTGCCGAACTAGTTTATATCAAAAATGCTTTTTTAAAGGACAATGATGAAACTATACCAAACTTTGAATTTGTCTTTCCAAGTCATTTTCTTTCATCACAAATACTAAAATCTTCTTTTCCTTTGCTGCTACCTTATAATGGACAGTATGTCATTAGTCATACATATTTAACTTCTTATAGTCCCGACTTACTGCTAATAAATATGTCTTTCCTCATGGGGCCTTCAACTTCAGACTGCCATTTCCTGCTTACTAAGCCCTTCAGGTTCTTTCTATAAACCCAAAACAGTGTTAATACCCACTGACAGTAAGCCTTTTAATACCAGCTATGACTTGAGTACATCTCCATTTGCTATTTTCAACACTGCTAATGGCAACATTGTCACAATCCAGCTGACGTCGACAAATCATATTCTACTATTTCTGCCTGTGGCAGATTGTGAGCTCACATCACTTCTTTAAGAATTCCATTCATATTGAGTATGCAATTGGCCAGACTGATGGAGAATGGATGTTTTTTTCAGGACTGTCTCTAAAGAGATTGCTAACCAAGGCAAAAGAACTTCAATCTACTAATTAGATAAGGACTTTTAACTTTATGGTAGCTCAGCTGTCAGTGACTACTAAACAGTTTTGTCTATGCATTTTCACTCAGATGGCTTTAGTAAATCTGTGGATATAGTTTTCAGGTCATTTCCCAATGGTGACATGCTGAGATCAATTCCCGAGGTTGTCTCTTTAACAAATTGATCGTGTTGAGATTCAGTCCTGGTTGTCAGGATCAGAATGCTTATATTCTAACTGCCTCATTATGCACCCACATAATGCAGCATAATAACATTTTTAACTTGGAATTTCTTACATAAAACAGTTTAACAAAAAATTATAGAAAGCAATTTTTTCCATTATTCATGGTCATAATAAAACTTTTCTAACACAATTTTCTTATTATATTTGCACCTTATTCCAAATTTCTAAGCAACTTAGATTTTTCAAGTTGCTTTATTGATATTCTTGGCATTGTAATGGAATTTTTTAGAATTAACAAGAGTATTCTCAACCCAGCAAAACCAAATTTTAGCAGTAAGATTTCTGAATATCTGCCTATATTTTTGAGATGAAGTATTGTTAACTATTTACATTATTCAGACTGTTACTGAGATGTAATTCCCCAAAATCCATACACTGATGTCCTCAAAGACACATGGCCCAGTGAATAAAAGCATTTGTTGGATCTAGTGACTTGACACAGACTTTATGAATTTAAAATCAGTTCTACAGGTCTCAGCAATTTACAGTTGAGCTGGCTAGATGTAACTGTGAGTTCTATACTAGGAGTTTCTTTTCTTGCACTTCTTGCTTGGGGAACTTTCTTCTAGCTCCATGCTTTCCAGCTGACTTTTATCTTCAAAAACAGAGGTGAACAAAAACTTGGAAAGTTGAGTTACTAAAGGGAAATAACTGAAATTGAAATATCCAGAAAAGGCATGTGGAACAATCTACCCTGGTAGATGAAATAAAGAATTTGGCTACAAATTCCAATCACCTGAAGAAGGCCGGAGCATACAAGAGACAAAATGTTGTAATTATGACAACAAAGATGAGGACAACAGTCTAAACAATCTAAATAGCATAAGATTTCTGAAGGTGTTCCTACCCTTCTTTGGTGTGCAACCTAAATTTTCCATCAAACTTTTTGCACACTTGGCCAAATTTTCTGAATTAAAAAAAAAATGAATGAGAAGGGTTTTAAAATTTTGTTCTCAAAGCTTATAGGAAAAATAAATAAATAAAAATTATTTTAGTACCCAGTTTTTAAAAATGTTTTTATATTTAAAAATTTTTCTGGTAAAATGTTCACTCTGTCAGGATGTATATAAATATGATTATAAATATAAATTTAGATATGAATGCAAATGAACAGGAAACATATAAGACGATTTGTTAAATTTCTACTTTGACATGTTTTCACCAGCAGTATCAGAAAGCATTTTATTTAACATTGCTTTTTATGTAAAGTCAAACTATTTTCTGATGATGCCAGTTCAAAATTTTACAGATTATCTCATATATAAATCATAATAATAAATGTAAATAATTAATAACTATAATATAAAATGGTTGACTGATAAAGAATTTGGAAGTGTTTTGTTTTCTATTAATAATATTCAAGAAGTTCACTAGAGGGAGCTGCTGAGATTTTACTGACCACTTCAATATCACTTGCTCCAACTTAACCACTCTCATGAATTCTGAAGAAAGATATTTAACCTAGTGACCTAACCTTTGTCTTGATTACAATGTTGACAAATCCAGAATGAATAGGTGAAAATATTTTAGAAAATTGAAGATTACACAATTGTACATTTATCTAAGGAGAGCCAGAGACCCAACTGGTGAGAATGTAATAACCAAAACAAAAAAGACGAGGATATTAATCCAGTGAGATTCCCATAACCAATTAGGGTCATAAGGGCACTGCATGTACTACAACCATAGCAACATTGTTGAGCAAGATAGCCTGATAGAGCCCATACCTCATTAGGGTAGTTTTGAATTCAGAATTTTCTTTCTCCTAGACTGGTTACTACTTCAAGGCAAGAGAACACATTCAGTCCTGTTATTTAACCCATAGTTGGAGGAAGATTTTTGAAGGGCTTTAGTATAAATTGAATGAAAAAAATGAGCAGGAATTGAACTCTACATGCTAAATTCATTTTCCATGCTAATAAATGCCCTCAGTGAAATTCATCAAATAGTTTAAAGTAAGCTGTTTTTGCATATGCATCGATTCATTCCTTTTCCAATTGACCCATATAAGTAGGTGTGTTCTTGTAAAAGCATTGAAGTTTACTGAAATTATAGGAAAGTAATTAGGATTTAATGAACAAACATTTAATTGACATCTAGTTTACATGTACAGAAAATAAATCCTATGTAAATGATTTAGTAAAGTGTTTTTGCTGTATGCAAGATAAACAGATTCTTGCAGCAAATAAACAAGCCAAAAAAATCCTAACCTGAGGACTATGTAGTCCAGCTAGTACCTCATGCAAGATAAGATAGAAACTATACCTTGATGCTTGAGGATTATTTTGAAGGCATAAATTCTGGGAAATTAAAAAAGGAAACAGTTTCTGATAACTTTTGTTATTTGAAGAACCTAGGCTTTTGGTGAGGTGGAACATGCATTTTTGCCATTTCATTGCTATAAACAAGAATGCAGAACAATCTCTGAAGAAAAAAATAACAAACAGAAGAAATTAGAAACATTCTTTTATAGGCTTACCTTTATTTGCATCAGGAATTTTAATATAGAAGAAAATTTCTATATAGAAGAAAAAACTCTTTAAATAACTTTTTGTATATTTTCATGCCTTTCCTTCATTCAAATAAACTAAATTTTAGATTAATCCTACCTGCTTCTTTTTTTCATATTCCCCAATTATTTCAAGTCCCCCTACTGCTTATTAGGGTTTGAAAAAAGATTCCCCACCCCCATCTGCTTATTACAAGTCTGGCTTTTATTCAAGATCTAAAAGTAAATAGATAATAAAAGTGAGGTAGTAAAAAGATAACGTTTAAGCAAATTTTAATTAATGTTTTATGAAATAGTTTTGGAAACTAAAGCAGGATTTTGATATGTAATTTTATATGGATTTTGGAAATAATACATTTTTTTATATCTGGTATGATCTCTTGTCTAAACCATTGTCCTATTTCAACAAAGGTAGAGCAATATGCAGTTTTATCAAAATCCTAAGGGAGTTGAACGTCCCTGCATTGTATAGTTCACTACCTCCTGGAATACAAATTGACAGAGATCATTAGCTTTAGTTGGCAGTTTGTCTAGAGAAAGAATAACTCTGATTTCAACATCCCAAAATCTGAACAAATGTTCTTGTCCTTGGTTAGGCTGAGAATGTTTCAGCACTTGCTCATATACTTAATACAAATATATATATATATATATATATATATAATATTTATTTGAAATTATAACAAAAAAAAACTGTTACATAATTGCTACACAAATGCAATCACTCTACATGCAAGCTGCCAATCTGCCATTGGGTGGCATGCCACTAGTGTTTATAACTGGCATGTTTGTCTCAGCAATGTGACCACTGGCAGACTGCTAGAGGCCCTCTGGTGACCCACCAATGGCCTGCCAGTGGTTGTCACCAGAGGACCACTGGTGTTGCTATCGGTGGTCTACCAACATGAAAATAAACAATTTTTTAGGATTTAAAAACAACAATACTCCCTCGGGAAGGAAAAGGGAAAACAAAATTTGAAGTTTAAATTCAAATTAGGAGGCTAGGAGACAACCTATGTTAACCAATCAAATTTTAAACCTATAATATGATCAAAATTAGCATCTACATAAGATTCTTATTCATTTAAAATTTTAACTTAAATGTTAATAATGCTGTACCTACCTTATATTTGGGTATTAAATGAGGTACAAGTCCACTTATGTCAGTTGCTAAAAGTACAGCCACACCTTAATGACACCTGACTTATGACCAGCTATCAAATCTCATTAAGTAAAAAATCAAAAAGTTCAACCATTTTGATCATGATGGCGTTCTCTTCCTTCAAAATAAATCAAAATAAGTGAAAAATAAATAAAGATTTACTTACACTAAACCATCCTGGGTATGACAATAAACTACATCCATGTCCTGGGTAAGATGATAAACTATCCCCAACAGCAAGGCCTCTGATCAGAAGGTTTTGAGGAGTGTGGAACCACCTCTTAATTACTGGTGTTCCCAGGTCCACCCTGACCTGGGGTGGTAGAACCTGTTAGGGCTCCAGTTATGAGCAAATAGTTAACCCCCAAACCGGGGTCAAAACACTAAGAAAGTGTAAAAATAGGTTTTAATACCAGAAATACTTTGTTAAAAAAAATATTACCAGCTATACATTTTTGGAAAAAAGCATATTACCAGCAATACATTTTTGAAGAAAAAATATTACCAGAAATAGAATTTGTGAAGAAAAAAAATATTACTAGAAATACATTTTTGGAAAAAAAAATATTACCAGCAATAAAAATTTTGTCGGCATTAAATAACCCATTGAGGTTGCTATGCCAAATCAAACTTACACTAAATTTACAGTAATTAAACCAAGGTACATGATATAGTTGTGACGGTTACACACCTGGCCCAGGGTCGAATCCCTTGGTTACGGCGCCAACTGTGACGTTGCTCCTCCTGGTCGCTCCTCCTGGTTCCAAGCGTGCCGCTCCAACCCCTTGGTTGGATGATCACCAGCCTCGCCTTTCCCAACCCGCCTCCAATACCTGGTTACTGAAGCAACTGTACTGATCTCCGGTCTGTCTACCCACGTTGTGTTTAGATCTTAGACAGACGGGACCAGCAGGGATTGGGGCCGATACAAGTTGAGTCCGACGGAGGTGGCAAAACACAAGTAAAAGAAAAAAAAAAAAACTCACGAGACAAAAAAATTACTGATAAAAAAGGGTGACAACCTTTTATATCTAATGTCCGTTACATAAAGAAAAATTGTTCTCAATTCCCGACCCGCTCTGTGGACTATGGCACCAAGCTTCTATCACACAACCTAAAGATTTTGAATTGCCTACTCTTTAGAATTGTGTATGTCGGAGTGTGGTTTGGTTCGACACTGGGGCTAATTTCTATCGATCATTCGCAGTTGATTCTTCTCTTCGACTTGAGTTGTATTTCTTCTTCTTCGTCGACTTAGGCTGGAAGTTCTCTTGTCTTTGACTTGGCTGCAACTTCTCTGCGGCTCTCGAGTAATCTTCTTCTTCTTCGACTTGGCTGCAACTTCTCTGAGGCTTGCGAGCAATCTTCTTCTTCTTCGATTTGGGCTGGAAGGATTTCTTGTCTGAGGATTCTCTTGCCCGCAAAAGGAGTGAATCGGGCCCGATGCCCGCGTTCAGGCTCTATCCCTGCCCGCGGTCCAGCTGCAACTCCCTCCAACTGATTTCTGTCGACTGGGGTCCTGCTTTTATTGACGCCGCAACAAACTGGGGTGGGTCTGTCGGCGTCAGGGTTTTCTCGATAACTCCAAAAGTCGCATTATTTTTGATTTCCCATTATCGCTATTGTTTTCACCCCTACTTCCTCACAGTGCCCTTGGTGGGGGGGCGCACACCCATCTTTCCCGGTCCCTCGTATGTCAGGTGACCGCTCTCGACCAATGATTCCTGATCGGGCATTTCTTTCTCTTCTTTTCTGCAGATCACGTGACCGTTTCCGACCAATTGTTATTGATCGAGCATCCTTTCTCCTCCTTTCGGGCGTGGTTACATCGTTCTTGTTTTTAAAAAAACAAAATCCAATTTTGCCCTTTCTGCACGTACGAAAAATGACAATCTTGGCTTTCTCTCACCTGGGCTCTGTCAAACAGCCCGCCGCTAATTAGATGTGACTTCAGGGAAGAATATTGGCGCTATCTGTGAACTGAGACAATTGTCCCTTCATCTCCCGTCTTTGTCAGACCCGACAGTCAGAAAATCTTAATTATCTACATTGAAAATGTTCCACTTTATTATCGTAGGTTTCCAATTCTTAATAGGTCAGGATCTGTATATAGTTCCACGGTCCTCCCCTCAACCCAAAAACACTTTTTCTCTGATTAAGATTTCGTTCTCATTGTTCTTAAAATTTCCCTTTACTCCAAATTGATAATGAGTCTTTCTACGCAAAAGTCGGTCATGTGCTTCGACCGATTTTTTTATTATCAATACACTCTTATCAAGCATTGTCCCTTCCACTCTCCAAATGACTTTCCCTTCTAAATAACAAATCCCATTGTTCTTTCGAAAATCGGCCAAGATGTTGGCCTAATTACCTTTCTGATACGTGTTTTTGTTAATGACCGCTTTTTGTATTTCTCGACCTCTCTCTTTTGCTTTTTCTCTTTCTTTCTCTTTATTATTTCTAATTCTATTCTCTTCTTCCCTTAGGATCGTCTAAGTACAATCTTAGTGAATTATTTTCAACTCAATTATTTTCCGTTTTAAAAAAAATCAACAACCTGTTTAGTAAACCGAGTAAGAAAAAATTAAATCATATTTCTATGAATATTTCTAATAATGCAAGGTGCCACATAGTGCTGATTTCCAAATTTGTTTATTCTGATTATTACATTAGTTTATTGTATAAAGTTTAAGAAATAAGAAATGTTACAATTATTGTAAATGAGAGATTAAAGTTATCTGAAACTGGTTGACACAAACCCAATACACCTGTAGCATGTTTGAATTAGTGGTCAGGTAAAACATTTTATTTAGATCCCAGTTCATTTTGTAAACAAGTCATTAAAACAGAAGGAGGATGTTAAGTGAACAGTGACTGGAGATTATTTTGAATTTTTTGAATCATTTCATTTTTCATTTTTTTTGTGTGATTAATGAAAGGACTTTATTAAGAGCATATTCATACTGAATCAAAATTAAGAAGGAAAATACATTTAAATTATTGATTATACTAAAAATAAATGCCCTTGCTATACAGACATGTATGTCTTTAACTACTTATATATGTATTGATTAAAAAGAAATGTATGCAGATATTATGAAAAATGAAGGAACATCTAATGAAAAACAAATACCCACACCCACATGAAACAGATTAAAATCATTTATTATTTTAATGTAACTGTATTAAGTAGATGTTGTAAGATTAAAATTTTGATTATACCAGTCAATAATTGTGTACTTAAGAGTGAACTTGTCTCAGTTCTCATTGGTTCCTTCATATATATATATATATATATATATATATATATGTCTATATTTCTGAAATGAGGTATTATGTACAGTATTTACATTAGTCGGACTATTGTCCTCATCTTTGTCGCCATATTTGTCACAACGTTTGGCCGTTGTACCTTCGCCTTCTTCAGGTGGTTGGAATTTCGAACTGAACCCTTTATTTCGATCACTGGGGTAGACTGTTCTAGTTCCACGTGCCATATTTGATGGATGTCAGTTATCAGTTATCTCCTGCTAATTTTCCCTCTGAAAGTTTTCCACTGCCTTAACCGAGTATTGAACTCACACTCTTTGGGTCTGTCACTGGATCTAACCAACGCCTTTATCCACTGTGTCATGTGTCCAACTGACATCCATCAAACATGGCATGTGGAACTAGAACAGTCTACCCCAGTGATCGAAATAAAGGGTTCAGTTCAAAATTCCAACCACCTGAAGAAGGCCGGAGCGTACAACGCCCGAAACGTTGTGACAAATATGGCGACAAAGATGAGGACAATAGTCCAACTAATGTAAATACTATATATATATATATATATATATATATATATATATATATATATAATCAGTTATATTAAGTTTGGTATGAAACTTAAATAAGTGTTAAATAAGATTGAAACTGCTTTTGGTAAAGTTGATATTTACTTTGGATTTATTTAATTTTGTGTAACTAATCACAAAGAAGTTTTTGCACAAGACAATTTTAAATTAAGAGTTTGTTAGATTTTATTATGCAACTTAATATTTCCAGAATAGATTTGGTCTTAATAGACCAAAGTTGATAAAAACTTTCAGGATATATTTATATGGACGATATATCATGTGACTTTATACTGTCTATGCTTGATAAAAATAACTTGTTTTGTGAATGTCAGAACATTACATTAGTTTATTGTATAAACTTTAAGAAATCAAGAATGTTACAATTATTGCAAATGAGAGATTAAAGCTATCTGAATCTGCTTCACACAAACCCAATACACCTGTAGCATGTTTGAAATAGTTGTCAGGTAAAACATTTCATTTAGCTCCTAGTTCATTTTGTAAACAAGTCATTAAAACAGAATGGGGATGTTAAGTGAACAGATTGCAACAATATATTTTTATTCATAGATATGTTCAAAAGATATAAGCTATGTAAATATATATTAACACAATTTCAAGTACATCTCAATGAATTATTATTTTACCTGTTAATAAGGGTTTCTTGACACTCTATAACTTGCATTAGTCTTTTACCGATTGATTATCTCAAGTTTTCTAATATTTATACTTTAGTATTATTGGCAGTAGTTTTTATTACTTCAAAGAGATCTTTACTTAAATATCGTTTCCTATTCAGACATACACATTGTCATTATATGAGACCAGAAGTTTTCTATTTAATTCATATCTCAGAGGATGTGTAGACATTGCATTAATTTGTTATCTTTTCAAACTTATTTGGCAAGGTAGGTAATTGTCACTTGTGCAGTAATTTACTCTTGAGCTGAAAGCTTCTTGTTAGTGAATTGTAACACTCAGAAAAACAGTGTGTCCAAGAAATTATAATAATTCTATGCATTTTCTTGTTATCATTAATAACTGTGAAGAGACCTATAATTTAGATTATAATTTTATGGTTGACTATTTCCTTGAATAATCCAACTTCTGGTCCAACTATCAGGTCCATTCAATATAGCTTTCCATTCATCGGTAAAAATTACTGTTGAGAAAAGATTTTCATGTATTTATTCTCCAGACTTGCTTAAATGTCTTTAATCAATGTTTTTTGATATTCTAAATATTCACAAAAACTAAATCTTTCAATTATTTTCTTGCTGATCAATTCACTTTTCTTATTTTTTATCCTTGGAAATTTTGCGACATTCTTAAACTCAGATTTTTCTTGTTTTTGTCTTTTTCATTGTCCTGTGATATCAGTTTGATTTCTTTGCAGTTTCTAAAGTTTTATCACCTCACTTAATGTACAATATTTTTGTTTCTCTTTTTAAAATATATCTTTTTCATAACTCATAGTAAGCTTTAAGTATTAAAAGTTAAAAAATAGATATCAATAACTTGATTATTATATATACATGAACTCTCTTTTGACATTGAACATTTGTGATCTTATGCCTGGTAAACATTTGTATACTTTAGTTCCTTTTCTAGTAAATATGCACACACACACACACATATATATATATATATATATATAGTATATAATATGATGATATGCATAAAAACATAATATCATAACTTTTCCATCTCTTCTGCATTTACATATTTATTTACAATATGGTGAAAAAAACTTGAGTTATATAATAAAATCATGCATCACCAAAAATGTTTTTGTAAATATTTGAATTAAGGGTGTTTCATTAAGACGGATTATATATAAGCATGTTTCATTAAGATGGATCAAAGTCAGCAGTAAATAAATCAATGTTATTGTTGACAATTTATTTATTTCTCTATTGGATCATGTTATTTAAGTCATGGCAATTATGTGTGAAAAATAATATCGCCTAAATATCCGCCAAATCTGAAAGAAAAAGAAAAAAATCATTAGACGCTTAAACTTAATTAACATTTAAAATTGATGCAAGTTATTGGAAGACCCTTTATTTAACAGAAACAGATCTCATTAGCTGAAATTCACAACATCTATTATATTTTTAAAAATTTGCCAATATCAGTTGGTTTATAATAGCAAAAATTTTACCGTGAAAACATTAACTTGCATAATAAAATCTGACATGGTACATATACAAAAGCTAGAATTATTTGACCAATGACAAGCATCTTGACTAAATAATCCGGCAGCAAGGCCACTCATCAGGAGATTGGGGGTTTTGAGAAGTGTGAAACCACCTGTTAATTGCTGTTATTCCCAGGTACCCCCTGACCTGGTGTGATAGCACTTGCTAGGGTTTTAGCTATGGGCAAATAGTGAACCCCACCCTAAAAATCAACAGTACCTTTTTAGGGTAAAATTACCAGCAATCCAATTTTGTAGAGAAATTACAAGCAACACATTTTATGATCTACAAACTATATATTTAAAAAAAACATACCTTTTACCCTGAAAGTATAAATTAGGTCAAAAATATTTAGATTTCAGGATTAAATAACCCACAGAGGCTGATATGCTGCTAAAAAAAAATTGACAGTCAACAAATGAGATAATCTCTAGTCTTTGTTATGTAAAAAGTTTTGGTGATTATTAAATAAGTAGATAAGACGTAAATAATAACAACATATTGAAAAATGACATACTCTGTAGGTAGAGGTGGCATTCTAAATTTCCAGGAACCAGTTCTATAATCTTTAGGGACCTATTCTGCTTATTTTCTTTTCAATCTGAGAATGGAAACAAATCACTTTATATAGTATCAAAAAGAATTCAACCATTTTGATAATAGAACACATTTATTTATTTATTAAGATATTTCCAGATTGAAATTCTGTTCTCATTATATTTCTGTTCCAAAGTATGATGCTTTTGACTCTCGTGTTATCAGCTGTGTTATGGTTTCTTAGCTACATTCAAATTCAAGCACAGCAATCCAAAAAGATCCAATGGAAGACCTATCAAATTTATGACTTGAACATTTGCCAAATTTTTAACTTCAAAATGATCAGGGCATGTGTCTATTAGAGTTCACAAGGCATGCATGATTGTAGTGTAAGTAACATTTTACCTAGTCTATCAGCTATTAAAATATAAGATTATTTTCAAATAAGCCAGCAATTGGTTTGCTATGCTTTTATAATTTTAAGAATCAGTTCATGATGCCACCACTATAGGCCAAAAGTTTGGAGCCACCTTTGAGGAATTCAAAGAATCACCTAAAAATTGAGGATTGTGTGCCTTTGCCAAAACTGATGTATTCACTCACTTTCACATCTTCTTGATGGGTTTTATCATATATTTAAGAATAATAATAATAAAATTAACTAACAACTACATAAAGTTTCATTAAAATTTTATCTCTTTTGCCTCATTTCACTTTGCAAGCTAATGGTAATCTTAGGGCAGGTGGATTCCAAATTTTAGGTAACCCTGTCTCTAAAAAATTGGACACTATACATTAAAGGGTTAAATAGCTTCAGCATCCTAACTTTGTGGGTGTTAATTAAAGTAAAAAAAAGTATTGAACTTTTTTTAATCATTTCACCCTAAGCAAGTTGGAAATGCCACTAGTATGCAATGGGTTACAGAGTGTGAAAGTAAGAGAAAAAACTAACTATAAGGAAATGAACAAAGGATTAATGAGATTCAAGAAGATAGAATATGATGATTGATGTTGCATTTAAATTTTTGAAGATTGAAGTTATCAGGGAAGCAAGTAAATGGAAGGGAATTTTACAGGTGGGAAGTGCAGGAAAAGAAATTTTGGAGTTGAAGTGGCAGTTGCATTTAGTTATTTCAACAGTAAACATGTGGGACCTAGATACCAATCTAGTAGCACACTTACATTCATGTAGTCAGGGTACCAGAGAAAAAAGCTCTTCACAGAAGTTGTCATGAAAATATTTGTACAAAACTTACTAATTATTAAATCCAGAGAATGGCCTAAACCTTTGGCCTAATCTGTGTATGTACAGACATATCATCTCAAAGTCTTTATTTTTTTTACTTGAGATATAAACAAAGCAATTTTTGTAGGGTCAGTGTGAAACATCTGATAATTATGATAAATTTATGAGAGTTTAAAGTGACTGAAATTTTTGCACATTACTATATTTTCTAGTAGTCATGAATGTATATATTATATAATTATATATTCCCTGACTAATGTGAAAGAAATTTTAATATTAGATGATGTCATGTATTTAGTGAATACTCAAGGTAAAAGGGTCATGGAATAATCTCATAAAAATAAAAATAACAGACCATTAAGAACTATTATGGCCAAACATCTTTTCAACTCACCTCATATTAATTTATTTCTTATGATGTTCTTCCCTCTCATTTTCTGTTTCTCTTTATTCATGCCTGCTTTAGAACACATAATATATATCATAAATAACATATATGAAAATAAATATTTATAATAAAGATTGCTGAAATACATGTTCATTAAGCTTAGTTTAGATTAGCACAAGGCCAAAAGTATACCCCCTCCAGTAGGAAGTGGGCTTGTTAACTTTAAAACCTCCAAAATGAAGCTGCTGTCTATTAATCATCTTAAAGAACCTTTTTTGACTTCCATCAGCATGGCTGATGTTAACCTCGAGAAAAGCAACTCGCTACACATTTTTGGTTTCAGTTTTTCTACAGATGTGAACTTGAATGGTGATGTTGAATCAATTATTAAATCTGTTGCTAGGAAAGTTGGTCACTATGCCGAAATCTCTCTTGTACATTGACAAGTCTACCCTTCTTTCAGGCATTGAATGTCGCTGCCACATCTGGTTTTGTGTTTCTGCAATCTTATTGGTCCTGACTTTGCATCTCAGCTTTAGTCATTTGGCATCTAAGTCTCATAATTTCACTGTCAAAATTGCCAGTTGTAACCATAAGTTCTATGCTAAAAGTTACTTGTTCCACATTTCTCACTTGGGGAACTTTCTTCCAGATTCCTGTCTGATCTTCCCAAATTTAAGTGCAATGTCAATTTTCATCTTCTGTCTCCTTGAATCCAATTCTTTAATTGTCATCTCTGTTTCTTTTCCTTTTTTATTGTCTTGATGGAGTATGATTTTTTTTTAAATCCTACTGTCAGCAATGATGAATTGAGCATTATGTTAAAGCATTCGTTATGGTAGATACCAAAACATCTGAAACATTCATCATCGAAATGTTCAAATTCAGGTAGCAGTTATTTAAGTTTTCAGCCACTGATTTATTTCAAAAGTTAAGAGTTTCTGATTATAAAAAAAAGAATATTTTAATACACTTTATACCAACTTTAATTCTTTATAGCAAGAAGAGTGAACTAAAAATTTTGGCACCAGATTAAAAAATATAAATGGTAATAGAGTTTTTGATTTTACTTCATATTTTTGGTACTGACATTAATTCTTTTGACAGTTATTCCCAAGAAATTTCTGCTAAAATCAAAACCTTTTCAACTTTAATGAGAAAAACTTATTGATTAAGTTTACAACATATAAATCATATGAAATCAATTCAGAACATAAAATTTGAGTTTATTTTCTGAAAAGTTTAACTTCTTTGAATCAAGATGCATATTAAAAAGTATTCATCAAGGTTATAATTTTAGTGGTGATGGTTGTACAGGTAGCATAATGGTTATCAGTGCAAGAAGTGGTATCAGTAAGCTGAGTTCAAATTCCAGCCTAGCTGGTTGCATTCACTTTCACACTAATGCCTGTAGGATAGGCATGAATCTAACTTTCTCTCATCAGCTAAAGTTAAATAGCAGGGTAGACTGAGCTTTATAGTCCTAGTTGATAGCCAATCTAGGAGAATAACTATTCTGAATTAATAACAGTGGAAAAGGCAACAGGAAACTACTCCACTATATTTGCCAAGAAGTCATGATAATTTTCAGATAATAAAGAAATAAAATTGGTGGTGATCTATGTTCCCTTCCAACCTGAAGGGACATAGCATTAAAAAAAAGAAGAAAAAATGAAGGTTGAATAGAGATTCTTCCCTGTTGATGTTACCTTATAATCTAACAATACCTCAACATCATATTGAGGCAAATGTTTGTCCAAAAGAGGCTATGAAGAATAAGTTCAAAATAATGACACTTCATCAATGTTTTCAAAGAACCAACCAACCATTGTGTGTCAAATTACAATAGTTCCAGAAATAATTATCTGAAGTCTTCTTCTTAATTCTCTATTTAAGTAATGTGGAAATTTTAAAAGTCGGAATTGAGATAAAGTTTTGTTCAGACTAATGATCTTTTCATTAAAGATTCATCTTTTTCTATGTACCTTGTCTCTTCAGGATGTGGACAATCATGGCTTCTTACAACTTCCTATCCTATGTAGCTTTTAGAAAGTTCTATCTTTTTACTATCTCTCTTATTTGCTGTTCTGCCAATCATTTACACAATCTTCTTAGGTGGGCTGTTTGCTGCTTTCCACTGTCCATTATGTCAGTGACAAATTCTCTGAGCACACTTTCTTCATTATCCACCCTAGAAAATTTCCGTTGTCTCTTTCTGATCCTAATTACTAGTGACCTTTTTGTCTTTATTTTCCCTAAAACTTCATAATTGCTCACATGTTCAGTCCATAGTGTTGATAACTTAATTACCTCCCCTTTTATTCTAATAGCTATATAAGGATGTAAAGTGGAGGTTAGCTTTACTTGTTTTTATTCTTAACTTGCCTCTGGGGTAAGTAACAGTCTAACTCTCTGTTTTCGGGCGGAGAGGAACCCGGACGAGGCTCCGCCGAAGGGCAGACTCTCGTTTGGGGTGGTTGACTGCTCCTGAACCTGTTTATGCGGGTTCAAGGAGGGAATATTTTTGGCCGAGCCTACAGGCTTGGAAATCCCACGTTAAACCCGGCCTTGTGCCATATGTAACCCTCGTGAGGGGGGGGTAGCTAAATATCACTTGTTTTTATTCTTGAAATCATGGAGTACTAAAGAGATACCATTGGTAGCAGGCAAGTTCTGCTATTTGGTTTCTCCATTTTTTACCATTTGCTTCATAACTAGATAATAATGTTTTTTATACGTAGAAATAATTTATTTTGTTCTGATATAAGTCACACCATAACCAAATGAAAATTTTTCCTTACACTAATACTTCAGTATTTCTAAAGAACTAAAGAAGAACAAAAAACAAACACTGTATTTGGAATTCAGTTAAATATTAACTTTCAGTTGGCCTTAACAGCTTAAGGACATTATTACTTTTTTTCCCAATAGTTGACCAATTCATTAATTCCAGTATAATAAGTGAAAATATTAAAAAAAAAAGTCTAGTATCAAGAACCCATTTATTTTCCAAAAGATGATTATTTAAGTTGGAAGAATGATGTCAATATCTGGAAAATTTACACTGATACTTCAGAAGACAATTCTGTAATGCTGGACAAATTTGGAAATTAAAGGTGTACTTATTGGTTACATAATGCAGCTTGTGCATGTTCAACAGAAACTAATAAATCTTGGGGGTGAGCCAAGTATCTATGATGATGCCATGTTTTCGTGGTACAAAATGAGTAAGTTGGAAGGAATTTTGTTGTGCCATGTTGATGATTTCATTTATAAAGGCTTATGGAATGGCTCCAGGACACAGTTAAGAAGTATATTTGATATAATTTTTTCTGCTCAAGGTTCATTTAAATATGTTAGTTTGAATGTAGTGAAAAATGTAACAGAGGTTCAGGTTGATCAACAAAAGTATGTTCAGAACTTGAAACCAAACTTTTTGCTAGCAGACCATAAAAAACACAAGAATGAAAAACTAATAAGTTGAGGAAAAATCAGCACTTTGTTCTTTAAGTGGACAACTATTATGCGTCTCTACACAGACTTGACCTTATATTGTTTATGATGCATATATTGTCAGTAATTATGGCAAAGAGCCATTGGTTAAAAAACTTTTGATGGCAAACAAGGCAGTAAGAAAAGTCCAATCAAATAATGTTCAATTGAACTTTACAAGTATGGGAGGTGCTGATAGAATCAGAGTTCTAGCATATTCCAATGCTACACATGCAAGATTTCCATCAGGATCTTCATATAGAGCCTTGGTGATTTTCCTTACAAGCAATGATAAAGTTGCCCCAGTTATGTGGCAATCATAAAAGCTGAACAGAGTAATGAAAAGTCGTCTAGCATTAGAGACTATGGCATTAGCAGGACCAGCAGATATCTGGATATCTAATAGTTGCAATGTTTCAAGAGGTCTTCTCACTGTCAATTCCTCCAACAGTAGAATGTTTCACTGACACTCGTTACCTAACAGACTTTCTCAAGATGTCACATGTCATTCAAAATACCAGACTTAGGGTTGATGTGGCAAGGTTCTGAGAGAAAGGATGAATCTAAATGAAATACATGTAAACTGTGTAAGGAATGAGTAGTAGTTGATAAGATAGTGAGGGTCAAAAGTACTGCCCAGGGCTCCTAGTCAGGCTTCCCTCTGGTTGGTGGGGTTTAGGAGTAGTACATACCAGCCATGTTTATCTTTATTACAAAATTATATCAAACAAGTTATTAACTCTATAAAATTTGTCACCATTTATAAAATTTTGGAATGAGACGTTTACTTGGCATACAGGTGTTCACTCCTGCCAGGAGATTAAAAATAATATTATCTGAAGTGCTGGAATGAATCCCCACAAGTGGTACCTCTGCTTGTAAATGGAGGCAAAATTTTAAAAAGAATTAATAACTTGTTTGATACAATTTTATAATAAAGATACACAGGCCTGGTTTGTGCTATCCTGAACACCTTACGTGGATTAAAGGGTAGGACTGATTGAAGGAGTTGTCCCCAAAAGGGGAACTGATAAGGAGGCTTTAGCAATTTTTCTCTGACTTTTGCTTTCCTTATAGCCCACATTAAAATTTCGACCTTATGCCACATTCAGTTCCAGCGTGAGTGCGCAGATAGATACCTGCTTGGATAACTGACCAAAAGATGTATATTCTTAAATTAACTGTAAATGTTTGAATATTTAAAAAAAAACTTATAACCCCTCTTTTTGTTCCATAATGAAATGGACTCATCTATTTCTAGTTGTATATGTGAATTTTCTAGTTGTATGTGAAATGGACATATCTATTCCTAGTGAAAAGCCCTGTGTTTTGTGAGATGAAACTTGACTGCTTACTGCTTCCTTAAATTTGCATATGTAAACAAGTGTTTGTAACACAGACATACCTCTCTGTGTCTTCCTTTTCAACTAAAATATTTCTGTGACAAAATATAAAATTATAACATTTTTAAAATTTTGAAAGAAATGTAATTTTATTTTTGTAAAAATTTTTAAGATACGTTTTTTTTTTAACTGATATTGTTTAGTTTGTCATTGTTGTAACTAAAATCAAGAAATAGTGTTTTTGGTGCAGTTTGAAATTTGAGCATCATTTTCTAAGTTACAGTAATTAATTAATGTTTCAAGGTTTAAATCTCTATTCTTTTCTCTATCATTTTCATTTATTTTCACTGAGCTGAAGCAGCAAAATTCTATTAACTGGTTACCTCTTTGCTTGTGAATATCACATCCAAACTACCTTTTTTTTTTTGATTCAAGTAAAGCCTTAAAAGAAAGCAGATGCTCCAAGTACAAAAATAATTATCCATTTCCCTTTAATTTTAATATATTAATATTTTCTAAATTCATTTATCAGAAATCAAATTCTGTGAATAATAAATTATGCAAGAAATAATGAGGTAACTGATGAAATTCTTGAAAAGTGGAGAGAAGAGATTTTTTTCTATTTTTGTTTCTTTCTTGGGAATAATATTTTTGATATCATGACTTTCCATATCTTGCACATTTACATATTAAATATTCAAATAAGATGATGAAACTTTGCTCTAATAGTAGATATCAATTCCTCCAGGTAATATTTTTCATGTTTTTATTGTTTAGATAGTCTCTGTGTAGCATAGTTGGTTTAGGGAAAAAATTACAAGCCAAACTTACAGTGGACAAAAAAGTAGAAAAGGTCAATGTTGATAAATTGTCCAATCACTGAATGATGAGGCACAAAAGTTCAACTACAAAGTTCACTGCACACAGATACACAAAATTCCATTTGCAGATAAATCATCTTCTCAGAAAATCTATAATGTGAAAATGCACAAAATATACCATGAACAGAGAACTTCATTTACTTTATCACTAGGAATCAATATGTAACACCATGTTTTCTTCCCTGATAGATAGCATCTTGAACACAACCTCACCAATGATCTGTTCTCAGCAACAATATAGAAACAGTTTTCAAGTCTAGTGCATTTTTTGTTGGGAGGTTCAACATGAAATTTTTTATCCATTCAATCAAGACTGCTGTATTACTCACTTCTAGAGCCTTGTAAAATGCTGTCAAGCCCAGAATGATATCTTTGTCTTGGTACATGGAAGATGCATCATCAATGTCTTCCAATATGTTTGACAAGGGCTGAATATCCTTGATATGTTATGGGAATCCATAACATTCTGTAGATTGTGAGTTGATGATCCCAATCCAAACACCAGACATTTTCACCTAGATATCTCCCACATGTCATACCTCACATCAGGCTCCAATGAAAAGTTTGGCATCAATGCTTTTCAACAGAGACTCATGATTGTGGATCTAATTGGCAGAAGCAGCTGAGACTAAAGCATTATCCTCTGGTGGTACATTGCACCAGTATACTGCCGTTACAGAACAATGCTTCTATACAGCACTTCTTTTGATGCTTCAATGATATCTTTATACTCTTCCATTTCAGAAATGGAGCATCTTCACACCAAAAATGTTTCATAATGTCTCTTTCATTCACAAAGCCTTTAAAATCTTTTTGCAGTGCAGAGCTTAGCTAGTGAGTCTATTTCTAACATTATAGTTTTGAGTTGTTGAAAGACATTTGCAGAGTTCTGTCAAAATGATGGTTGCCAAATTGAGAAGCATGCATGACCATGGTCAATGATTGTTAAAGAATTCCCAGGACCATAATATATGATATCCATTCCAAGCCTGAAACATGTTATTTATTTATAATTTTCTTTACATCAATACCAAGAGGTACCAGATCTATTGTATGCCTTGTGTTTTTTTTACTGCTAATTGAATGGCTACCTTTGCTACAGAAGTTCAAACTCATTTGACAAAATGCAATGTTCTTTTCATTCTTGGATGTCTACTGTGCCAAGTAATTTCTATTATGTATTGGTGCTCAACTATTCTACAACAGCACTGAATACCTACATTATCAACACAGTTTCTTTATTAAATGTACTGAACCATCTCTACGTCAACTTTGTTTCTCAGCAGTAAGACATCAACAGCAAGAACAGACTCACTTATTAGGGCACAAAGATTAAGTCATCTTTTTATTAACATCTCACAAGTGACCTTAATTTTCAAAATCAGTGTACCAGTCAAGGTGTCGGATAGCCGTTGATGTAGTGTTAGGAATTCTGATTCTCAGATATAACACCCCTACTTGTCATGGAACAGCCAAGTTAACTCCTTTCAATTTGGTTTCAATTTTCACCATTTAATATTCTGTACATCAATTATTGAATGCATCATCATCGATAGACCAACTTGCTTCCAATAAAACTGCAATGGTCAACGAGCTTGGATTGACCTTTCACTTATTTTCCATTTACACACTAGTATTCTCAAGCAGGATCCTTTTTTCACTCTAGTGATGGTTTCCAATCTTAGACTTTTAAGAGTATCATCATTTACTTCTTCACCCTAGGACTTTGTAATTTTTTTTAATCAATTTCACCCATAAAAGGCAGTAAAGCTACTAAGACACAAAGGGTTACTGGATGTGGAAAAATTAAGAACAGAAACATTACTAATGAGCAGGAAGAGAAACGAGTAATCAGGAAGACAGAAGATAGCGATTGACATTGCATTTAAATTTTTGGAGATTAAAGATGGCTGGAAAGCATGGAGTGAAAAAGGAGTTCCATAAGTGAGAATTGTGAGAAAAGAAACTGTTAGCATAGAATTTACGGCTACATCTAGCCAGCTAAACTGTAAATTGATGAAATATCAATGCCAATCTAGTACTGCATTTAAATTCAAAAAGTCTGGGTACCATAGCAAAGAGCTCATCCAAATTTTAATTGCAATAAATCTGTTTTATAAACTCTGTTGCCATGCAGAATCATCTGAACAGTGACAAGTACCCAACAAATTTCTGTAAGTAACAAAAATATGTTCTTCTTAAATGATATCAGGAATCTCCACAGCCTTACTTCTTTGCTTGTCATTTTCTTTATCAGTCTTTTCAGCAAAACACTTGAACACCAACTTCCAATTACAGCACTTGTTTTTCTTTAGTTATAAACCAAGATGTATAAATGAAAACCTCTCCACCAACTGTGACAGATGGGGATGATGGAACATCTGGGCTCCAATTAACTACTCGGTGTTTAAAAGATATATGCAAAGGTTATTATTCTATTGGAGTACCAATCAAATACTTTCATGCAAATATACTTAGAAAGTATATGAATCTGTCTCTTGTTTCTCTAACTATGGCTTAAATAGCAGGGTACACTGATCTCTTTTGATTATGGTTGGTAAATGGTCTAAAATAAGGACAATTCTGAATTCAAAACTAAGCCATCCAAGGCTGTGCAACAATGTTTAGACATGGAGTACATACCCTATATCTGTAAAACAAAGTCATGATAGATTTCAACAATCACTCTTCAGTGTGGTTATCCAGAATACTGATAACACAAATAGGCACTGGGTTCAAGGAAATTTATGTATAATAAAAAATGATTTACACTATTTACATTGTTCAGTCTGTGGTACTCATCTTTATTGTCATATTCACAACATTTCGACCGTTGTACTCTCTGGCCTTCTTCAGGCAATATATGTTGGAATTTCGAACCAAACCCTTTATTTCATCCACCAAAGTAGATTGTTCTAGTCCCACATTTCATGCCTTTTCTGGATATCTTAGTTTCAGTTATTTCCCTTTAGTAACTCAATTCTCCAAGTTTTTGTTTGCTTCTGCTGTGACCAGGTATTGAACACACAGCTCTTTATATAGACAGATAATAATAAAAAAGAATATACCAAAAATGACCATCTTGAAATGCATTGGTTACTGCTCGGTGACTCCCAGTTTTGTTACAGCATTCCAAGACACTTTAGTTAAAAATATAAAATTATCCCTTGGGAAATAAATGATTGGAGTCTTTATTTATGAAAATGTAAGTAAAGCTGGCCAATCAAGTTAAATAGAAAAGAAGAAAAAGCATGTAAGTTAAAATGAAAGACTCAGAGAAGGAAAAATGAACAAATAAAATGGATGTTAAAGAAAGGAAAAAAAGCAACAAGAAAAGCTAAAATAAAAAATATCTAGGAATGAAAGCAATTAAAGTATTAAACATGATAAAATCAAAGAAAACTATTAAAAGAAATTGAAAACTAGGAAAATATGAATACCTGGTTTAAAAATGTCCTCACTTAGAATTTTTAAAAGAATATGGAATAAAAGGTAATTTTTTGTTAAATATAAGAAAAAATATAATAAACAAAGGTAATTTTTTGTTAAATATAAGAAAAAATATAATAAAAAAAGGTAATTTTTTGTTAAATATAAAAAAAAATATAATAAAATCCTAGAAAATAGAAGAAAAAAAATAAAAACTCCTCAGAAGTATTGTCAAAAGAAAACAATAAAGAAAAGGATAACAAAAGTAAACAAAATTAGATGCTAAAGAGAAAGAAAAGAAAATGTAAAAGTGAAAACTTTAGTATCTAGAGTAAATAATTAGTGAAAACAGAATGAAAGAGAAATAAATGAAAACTATTAGAGAAAAATTATAACAAAAGAAAAAAAAAAAGAAAATAAGAATTCTTCATAAACTGAAGGTAAGAAAGATGCAAAAATCAAAACAGAAAATAATGCTTAAATGCCAAAAAATATCTCTCTGCATTTAAAAACCTTAACTTTTAGATTTTTGTTACTTTTCTGTGTGAATATTGAGCTTAGTTTGTAAGTTTACAGTTTCTGTTTGCTTTACTTGAGCCAAAGGACAACTTTCTTTCTCTTTCTGGAAACTTTTCTTGTATAAGAAAAACAAGGTTCCTGTTTCTGCCTTGTATTTCTTAGATTCCCAATAGTCATCCATTTTGTTTTCTTACAGAAGAGCCATTATCAATGAAGCAAATCATTGGAAAATTTTATCTCTGCTTCTCAAGTAACTGACATAATCAAATCTGTCCCTGCTTGCCATTATTTCTATATCTTGTTGTTGCCATACACTCATGGAAACACACATTTGGTTTAGTTCTGCTCATTAGTTATGGCTGTTGATATTGTCATAGAATCTGAAGATGCTGATAGAATTTATTGTGGTACACAAGAAAGTTATGCAGATTTTGTATCAATATCTCTAGATATTGTGTTTTGTTTGGGCCGAAACAGTGATAAAACTAACAAGAATGAAAATATTAGTGCAACACTTTTCATCACTGCCTACACACAGTAGTGTAACCATGCTTAGTGGTCTAGTCCTCATGATCTTAGGACAATGCTTTAACTATGCTTTAACTCTACACTGGTTAATACTGACCCTGGTCAAAGCTGATTGTTGGTCACTTTGATCCACACTGTTTCTGTCCATGTTGTGTTCTTGATTTCAGAGCAGTGGAAGATTGAATGTAGTCATAATGGCAGCACTAGTTCAGGCTGTGGCAGGTGCTATATTAAGGAAGAAAATTATCTTCACGATGTAAAATGAAAATGAGAGATACATGGGGTTAATCTTCAATTGGTTTATATAGCTCTTGGTATAACAAAAATGAACCCAAATCAACCTCCACAGTGACATTGGACCTTGTCTAAACTTCTGGGAGGCTGGGTTCAAAGTTTTGAGATCAGGAATTTTGGTGGCGTCTGATGTGGATTCCAAAGGCACTCTATGTGGCTTCTCAACCCAAGTCTCTGAGCTCCCCAAAGTCATCTGCTTATATGCACTTCAGCTCAAAACTCGCATGGCACTGAAGGGTTGTTGGGATTTATTGATTCTTTAATTTTCATATTAATTCCAATAAGGGCTTTCTTTGTTCCCTATTTCTGTTTTCATAATCAACTTTCCAAATTTGAACAATTATCCACCTTCATTGGGAATGGTTATAGGGATTGCCCCTCCCCTAATTCCCACCTGCTTCACTTCACATCTCACATCACCATTCCATACATACAGGCAATGCTAAATTCTCCTTCAGCCTAGCATTCTGCCTCGGCCCACTTCCCAGGGCATGCATAACTGTCTTTGTGACAAATCTAATTTTTAAAGCATGTAGGTGGAAGAGCAGAGGTTCATTCATTAATTTTAATTCTCTAAATCTTTTCTATTTTCCTGGAATTATCTTTGTCCAGTTGAAACACAAAGTATACCACTGATGACAGAATTTGTTTTCATAACTTTGGTCTTAATGATACATTGCATTCGACCACTTTCAGAGAAATTTGTTCTCATTTGACCTTTTGAGTGAGCAATAAAATTATTTCCTAATTTGTTTTTGAAATATAAATATATATTTGTTTACCTCAATTATTAACAAAGCTACTCTCCATTTTCCATCACTGGGCTGGTTGCCACCAGTGAAAACACCTGTTATGACAGATCGATTTTCATAATCTTAACCTACGCAGTAGGTTCCTTCTCTGTTTTCATTTGTCAATTCGCTTTCACGAACAAAAATATGATACTCATCTGCTTTTCTGTTTGCTAGTGACATGTGTTTTTCTAATTTCTCAAAAAAGGGATAAAATTGTTCTCCAAATCTGTTTTCATCTGCATGCCAGACTCTCAACAGATAAGAGGAATAAACTTTAGAAGAGAAGAAATCCAGCCTGTCTCATTTTCACCAAGGAAAATGTCTCCACTCTCCCCCTCTTTCCTCCAGCCTATATTCCATTTTGGGCTTAACCCTTTTCTGCTCGGTATCAATAAACCACCTCACAGCCTCAGTGTTGTGTTTTAGTCCAAAAATTTGTGGAAAGTAGAATTAAAATCTAGGAAAAAAAACAATACAGGATCAGTTTTTATATTCTTACTAAGTCCACAATAGCAAAAGGACTTAAAAAAAAGTCCTCTTGTTTTTTGTTACAGATTTCAGAGTACACCGCAGATTCTCCTCATCTTAATGCAATGCAGAGATATTATCTGAAGGACCAATGCATGATCATGTGGGCCTTAAATCATGCATCCGATTCCCCAAGCTAGAACTGATTTTATAAAAATTCCACACATGGAGATGATAATGAATCTTCTCAAAATTTCAGACAATATAATTACTGATGTTCATCTTCTATATGATTTCCCTTCCAATTCATTTTTTTTATTTCCTTACATCTTCATAGAAATTAAAAAAAATAATTTAATTGTTCAGTATAAAAGGATTACAAAAAAGAAATAATGTTTCCAGACCTACTAAGGCAGAATGTTTTTTTTGTTTGGGCAACTACTGTAAGAGTGGTCTACACCTCCTCTGAAAATGGCAAGATATTTTTAATGCTGTTAATAAATAAGTAATGTATATGTTGCAAACACACACACCAGTAGCATGCAGGAGGTGGGGTCGCACGGTGCGACAGCCCAAGCATCCATAACAGGAGGGCGTCCAATCAGTGAAATAAAAAATTTAGTTTATATTTAATTTGAATAAAGTGTTTATTTCATGTTTCATCTTTTTTTTCCATATTTAAAATGTCTTCATTTCTCACATTTCTCCATACTAGGCCTAACCCCCACCCCACTTTGAGTCTTAGGAGCAAACAATCAAGTTGTTGTAACCTGGCATCACCAAACCTCGCCGACACACGTGCACACACACACACACACACACATATATATATATAATTTTTATTATAGTGTAACAGTGCTCAATATTATAGACACTCACTGTAGACATGAATTAATAGTGCATAATGAATGTAAATTTCACCCTTCAAGTGACTTTCTGCCCATATATATGTCCGTGTGCATGTATGTGTATGTATGTATATATATATATATATATAATCGTCCAGTGTATACATGACCAACCACAACTACTAGTTTCATGAGTGCTAATGCTTACAGTAATCATGTTGTTTGTACCAGTGATATGGCCATTTATACCCCCTTAGTTAACTTAAGTAATACATATAAACAAAACTAAAATCATCATAGGGGTAAATACTCTTATGACAGAGAATAGAATTGCTGAAAAATTACTATTTGAAAAAATAAAAAAACTCTCTCTCCTCTCATAGAAAGTGAGAGAGACTTAATGGTAATTTATTTATATAATATACATATATATATATATATATATATAGAGAGAGAGAGAGAGAGAGAGACTTTGTGGTAATTTATTCATATATATATATATATATATATATGTGTGTGTGTGTGTGTGTGTGTGTGTGGAACAAATTAGGGAAAGGATTTTTCTTTCTGTGGATTTTAGTTGGAATAGTATTTCTCATCTCACATCCCTTTCTTTGTAATCTCATGTTGGCTAAAACTTTTCTCTATTTTGAAATGTCATCTGATAATTTTACAATGATGATTATTGAAACAATTTATCAAAACAAATTGCTTTATTAACTGCTATCATTTGAAAAAAGAAATTATTTTTGGATGACACATAAAACTTCTGTTTGATTTAGTACCACATATCTACTTTAACTAAAAGTCCTTCCATTAAATTTGAAATTCGTCCTCTTGGAACCAAGTGTATTTATTGTCTCTGAGAATCACTAGGTTTGAGTCATTGAGTTCTCATATTTAGTACAAACATGAAATCCAAAGTTATCTCATGAAGTGTAGCCTTTGTGTATATAACAAGTTGTTACATTTGATATAAAGGTTGGGGAAGTTCAAAAGATAAAAGATTAAAAACAAAAGTTAATCTATTCTGCTGATATTTGTATTTTTGGATAAATAGGAGGAAGAATGTTTTTGTTCTGTCAAGTGAGAAAGATTTATGATATCAAGTAGAAGGATCAGAGAAATTTTTGTATGTTTTATTTCTAAATAGTCTAGAGAATGACTTTATTTTTATTTATTTATTTATTTTTTTTTTGTATGGATGAGTGAATGAATAAGTCACCATACATCAAAAACCATGTAATCAGGGACAAAGTTAAAAATCCTTCCTTATTAAAATAAATCTACCACAGTGGTCAATAAAATTAAAAGAAGCCTCACATTTACAAATTTGGTTGAGATACTGAAATTAAAATTTCTTATGATATGTGCTATTTTTATTTTTAAATAAAAGATTAATGTAATCCAGTGGATAAAATCCCTGGTTGAAGTAATCCAGTGACTTGCCCCAAAGAGTTATGAGTTCAATACCTGGCCACAGCAGAGGTGAACAAAAACATGGAGAGTTGAGTTTCTAAAAGAAAATAACTGAAACTGATATGCAGAAAAGGCATGGCATGTGGAACTAGATCAATCTGTTGTAACCTTGAAAAAGTTACTGAATGAGGAATAACCAAAACGGAGGTTAGAAATGAAATAGTAATGTATTTATGAGGATTGGGACATGCCCATTAGTGTTCACATGTATGCTATAATGAGAATTTGTCCTAAATCATAAAGTGAAAAATGCAAAAACCTAAGACACTTTTTTTAAAAAACTTATTGAAAAATCACAATTACTGAGTTTTGTAACCGAGAAAAGGTTATTGAATGAAGAATAATCAAAATGGAGGTTGGAAATGAAAATGATAATCTTTATAAGATCAACAAAATACAATACTCATCAGCAGTGTGAAGTAGGTAACCCACTGCTAGTGGTGGACTACTTAGACAGCATATTAACCCCACTTACATTAGTGTCCAACATATTTATGAGGATTGGGACACACTCATTTGTTACATTCCTTGCTAATAGGAATATGGAATGGACAAACACAGTGGATAAATATTAACAGATTTATTGTAAAAACCAGTACAACAAACAACGAAGTAATAGTTATGCACACAATTGTCACAAGTCAGTACAGTTGTGTGCATGCTGCTATCGGAAGGCCACTAGTTTCATAGATCCTAGCTCAACTCTGCTGTCCACTGTCCTAATGGAGACTTATAGGTGGTTACCACCTTTAGTGCTGCCATTCATGGGGGTGGAAGGTTATTCCATCACATCACCATTAGTGTTCATAGGTACAGTATATAACACTAACCCAGTGAATGAAATAAAGGGTTCAGTTTGAAATTCCAGTGTATATCACCTGAAGAAAGCTGGTACGTACAATGGACAAAATGTTGTAAATATGACAATAAAGATGAGGAAAACAGTCTGAACAATGTAAATAGTAAAAATTGTTTTTAATTATCTCTCACCATGGGTTCATTTGTTGCTTTTATCAAAATGTCTTTATTCAACGATATTTCTGATATTGAAATTACTCTGCATCATGAAGATTTAGGTGACCAAAGTTATCATGATCAAATAGTTTTTCTGATCAAGTCATGACACTTCACTGATAAAGAAACAGAATGTAGAGAGCTATGTACTGAAGGACATTGGTGTTCATTTAAATAAAACTTTGAAGTTCTTTCAGAAATTCTGAGATGAAGGACATTGGTGATCATTTAAATAAAACTTTGAAGTTCTTTCAGAAATTCTGTGATGAAGGATGCAATTCTTAAAAAAAAACTTCTTTAAAGTATTTTATTAATATTTTGCAATTTTTTTTATTATAATGAGTTTGAGCCATTTGATACTTTGCCAGGGAAATTAAATTAAATTTCTGTACTTTTAAAAAAAATTATTCATATTTATTTCATTTTTTAGAGTTTAATTTATTATTTACATTCTAAAAGAAAATCTTGTTCTTACTGTTTCTATGTGTGAAAAGTTTACAAAGTCACTTGCGACCAGGTGAGTGTTTGCATGAATTGAGGGATACTTTGCATTGGTCTCTCGGAGAGTATCTCTGCATAGCATTAAGATGGAGACAATCAGCAGTACATTTTGAAATCCATAGCAAAACCCAAGAGGATTCAGTGTTTTTTTTAAAAGCCTGGCATAACAAAAATAACATCCGTGTCATATGCCATATCAAGTGATGATATTAATTCAACATGCTATTGCAGACTTGGAAAGCAAATAAAAACTGATCCTGTATTTTTTTTTATTTATTTATTTATTTATTTTTTTTTGATGATGATTTCTTTTTTTCTTGATTTTAATTCTATTTAATGTTTCTTTATGGATGGACATGTGGCACAATATTTAGCAGCTTGGAATGAGAAAGCCAGATGCTGAGTTCAAATTCCAATTGTGTTTCTTACATTCACTATCTTACAAGTATCCTTGGGAATGGTATGATTCCATCTCTTCTCTCCCTAGCTATAAGTTTAATAGTTTAGCCTTGTGTCATACTCATTCAAATAAAGTGTCTTATTTTTTTTCTTATTCACTTTTGTGGGAAGTGCTTTCACTTGAACAATTTATTTAATCCATTTGTAGCTATCAAGGTCTCTTGAAGGTTTATAAGACTCCTGTCACCTTTACATTTCTAGAAGTGATATGACTTAGCATATCTTGGTGGAGTTGTATTTCTTCTAGACTGGTTGTCAACCAATGCTAAGAAATTCAGTCAATCCTGTTATTTAACCCATATCTGGGAGGAAAGATGAATTCATGCCTTTTTCCATGTTTTCAGTTTTTCCTCCAAGACTCTAAATGTATCTATTATTTAACCCATAGAGAGAAGAGATGCATTTACACATTTTCCTAGGGCATTAGTGCGAAATGAACACATATTGTTTCATCTAGAATTTGAACAGAATCCATTATCCATGCTATTAACCATGAGGCTAGCTACACCTCCAAAGAAATAATTTGGTGAAAATTTTCAGACTGGATAATTGCCACCTCAACCATCATCCTCATTGTAAAAGAAAGCCCTTTAACCAGGTAAATTGCATTAATTGAAACAACTACAGTTATTATTTATGCCTGTTGGACAAATATAAATATATTAAAGTTTAATTCATTTTGATTAAGAGAAATCAGATAATTTTCTAATCATTATGTAATTACTATTGTCTGACACTCTGTGATAAGTTATTATCACCATAAATTCAGCTTTTCATTTAGTCATTTTCTTAAATAACCTCATCAAATCTAGACTTTCATTTGCATATCATGCATGGCATGCAACTCATTGTCTAAGCTATCAGCTATATACAACCGTTTTCTCAGATCAATGATTAAAAATGGCTTCAAGACAATGAACCCTGAAAGTCTTAAATTTGACAATTCTTTGTTAGATCTCATAGACTGGTGCTTTAGAATCACAAAGAACTTTAATAAATAACAGGAACCATATCATTTGAAGACTTTAGACAGTAGCAATAACTAGAATGGATAGCATATGTAACACAAAGTGAAATTAATGAAATAAAGATGTTGACTTTCCACAATCCTTAAAACAATATGTTTGGAAGGAAACTTCCATCAGTAATAGAAAGAGTAATAACTGAACTTGAGAAGACTATTTTCCTGAAAAAATGTTTTAAGAAAAAGATTCTATAAATTTAATAAACTTGGAGAGTTGATATACTAAAGAGAATTAACTGAAACTGAGATATCCAGAAAAGACATGGCACATTGAACTAGAACAATCTATTCCCATGGACTAAATAAAGGGTTCAGTTCAAAATTCCAACATATATCACATGAAGAAGGTCAGAGTATACAATGGCCGAAATATCATGAATAGGACAATAAAGTTGAGGATAATATGTAAATAGTGTAAATATGTGGTGTGTGTGTATGTGTGTGTATTCATCTGCCTTTTGTCAGGTATTGTTTTTCATCTTTCTGGGAAACTAGCCACTCTCCTCACCAGTGAAGCCTGGTAGGGTAACCAATTTTGCTGCAGATTAACTGACTATGAGGTGGGTAGTACTGAGTTACATGAATATGCAGCAATGGGAAGAAATCATAGACATTAGAGGGAGTTTATAAGGGAGTGATGCGATGCCTTTCATGATAAATGTTTCAAGCATGTTTAGATCAAGCGTGATCACCTCAGAGGCGCTCACTCTGATTTGTCAACTAATATGAAGACTTCAAAATGTGTGTGAGCACATGATGTTGACAGAGGAAGAGTATACAAACTATGTGAAACGCCATCATAGCATCCAGAATCAACGCTATTTTTCCAACCTGCCTCATTGTCCTGCCAACAATAGCTGTGTTGTTTGCAACAACATTTGCTGATTGTTATTTGGACTGTGAAGGTGCAGGGTGGTACACAAGAGAGTTGTAGGGCATGCAGATCCAATGAACCCAATCAAGGAAACAGAGTTTATCTTTCATATAGGCATGATACCTATGAAATCAAATGCTGGCCTCAAAAGACATTTTAGGGTCCATGGATGCCAAAATGAAACAGAGGGCATTACAAGTGATGCAAATGATGAGGTGGTGGCTCTCATCTGAGTAAGATGTGACAATCACCATGTATGTATGTAAATCATGGAGGCTCTCCTGTGGAGAATAGGGTCACAGCCTCATCATTCTAGATATTGCTTCCCAGATTTTTGTAGCAATTAGATGTTTAAATTTTTGCCTAGCTGAATTGGAATTCAGAGTTGTCCTTTTTCTAGACCAGTTGCCATCCAAGGCTAGAGAGCTCTGTCTGCACTGCTAAATTAATTATGTAGCTAGGAGTAAAAATGGATTCATATATTTCCCAAGTGTATTTGTGCAAAAATGAATGCAATTTCTGCACTAATAGCCGTTATGCTATGTGCATATCCACTAGATCGCATAACAAATGTAAACCTTTTGTCATTAACTGTCTTTAGATAAATACACTTACTCAACCAGTACTTGAAGATGGGGCTGTTATCTGGAGCCCAAGCTACAAAAACGATATTGATTTATTGCACTCACCTCACCGCTTCACCTTAGCTAGAAGTGAAATCAAGCTACCCCCCCTCTTCAGTCAAGATTCCAGTTCACTGATCGGTGTGAAGTATACAAAATAGTGAATGGTTATTATAAAATGGTAGTGAACCAAAAGAAGGATGCATGGTCATTCAAACAAGTTTGTAAAAACAAAACTTGAAAACAGTTACAAGGTCAAACTTCTTTGATATTAAGGGTGATAGACAAGTGGAATTCGGTCCCTATTTGCTTTATGAACACACCAGTGCCAGCTATTTTCAAGAATAAGCTGAGGATCCTGTTTAAATAAGCTGAAAGAATATCAACTAATCCAGTTCAACAAATACTTGTTGCTAAGTTGAAATTTAACAATTATTTTTTTAATCATTTCACTCAAAGTAAGACAATAAACCTAAGACGCAAGTTTTTTTTTGGTTTATTTTACAATAAGGTTCACCCTGTACAAAGCCCAGTGGCCCCTTGAGGTAGAGGTTTACAGTAAAGCATAGTTATTATGGATAGGAGGAGAAAATAATGGTTAACTCTCAATTTGAACAGATTAAGATTATAGTGATTGAGGAAACATCCTCCTGAGAGTTTGTTCCACAGAACAGTGGTTTGTGGGAAGAAGCTATTTAAGTGGAACTTACTTCTCACAGGGAATGTGAGTGGTTTGCTCTTATGTAAGCATCATGATGGGACCTAGATGTGAATGTGAGACCTGGCAGAACCAAGGAATGTAGTTAATCCAAGCACTTTGCATGGAGGTAGTGATAGAACAGTGAAGAGCTTGCCACGTACACCTGTGAGAGAGAAATTGGAGATTGGAAAATAATTCTAATTGCTTCTTTGGTTTATATCTTTTTGAAGGTTTGTGGAAAGCTGAACAAATGTAGAACTTTCATAAAAACAAAGTGGCATAAAGTGGATTTTCAAGAATCTGCAGATATCCACGAATTTTTAAAGAGAAAATGAATTAAAGAACATTTTTAGTTAAATGTTACAAAAGATCCCATTTTTAAAATTTGACTTATATTTTAAAATTAGAAAATAAAAGATGTCTGGTTTGGTGCTCCTGCTCTATATTTAGAGATCCTTGATAAAATACAAAAAAGAATTTGCAATGACCTGGCATCTTGGTTTCAGTGTCTTTCCCACTGCTGTAACGTAGCTTCCCTGTGCCTTTTCTATAAATACTTACATGGTAATTGCTCTGATGAACTTTCCTTTATGGTAAATAGTTTTTTGTATGCATATTGTAAATACTCATTGGGGTTAACTTTTAGAATTGTTGTTTTATTCCCTTCCCCCCACAGACAACAAATTGTAAATATGGGGACTAGTTAGTATTTTCATAGAGACAAAGAGGTATTATGGTGGCTGTAGTAAGAAAGGTACGAATGAATGTGTTGTTTTGGTGTAAGGAATATTGTTTCGTATGATTGGGTCAGTGTTTGCGGCTAGCTAAGTTATAGTTAAGACAGAAGAAGACCGTCCTTTCCCCAATCCACTTTTTTGGCCTTGTGCCACATTTCTGTATTAAACAGAATAAATATCACTTTCCTTTATGGTACTTAGACTTTATGAATTTATGAAAGCGCAGTACTAGATTGGCAGCTAGGTCTCATCATTTTACAATTGAAATGGCAAGATATAACTTTTCTCACACATTTCTAACTTAAGAAACTCACTTTTGGCTTCTTGCTTCCCGTCAACTTTGATCTTCAAAAATTTAAATACAACATCAATTGTTATCTTCTGTCTTCTAAATTCTTGTTCTTTTATTGTTCTCTCTCCTTAATAATGTCTTCTTTTTCCTATATTCTCTCACATTCAGTAATCTCTTGCATCTTAGTAGCTTTATTGCCTTGCTTGGTTTGGTTTGTTGTGTTTTACGGCATATTAACTTCAATGGGTTATTTAATGTCAACAACTTTTTTTTTCCTGGTAATATTTTGTTTTGTCAAAAATCTATTTCTGGTAAGATTTTTTTCCTCAAAAATGTATAGCTGGTAATATTATTTTAAAACATGTATTGCTGGTAATATTTCTTTTCAAAAATATATTGCTAGTAATAGTTTTTTTCTTCAAAAATTTATTTCTGGTAATAATTTTTTACAAAGTATTTCTGGTATTAAAATCTATTTTTACTCTTTTATAATGCTTTTTACCTCAGTTTTGGGGTTAACTATTTGCCCATAGCTGAGACCCTAACAGGTACTACACCCCGGGCCAGGGTTGACCTGAGAGCACCGGCAATTAAGCGGTGGTTCCACACTCCTCAAAACCTCCTGATCAGAGGCCTTGCTGTTGGACATAGTTTATCATCTTACGCTGAACGTGGATGTAGTTTATTGTCATACCCAGGATGGATTGGCTTGCTTGAGATGAAATGATTAAAAAAAAAAAGTATTTTGATTTGAAGTGCTTGCCTTTATCAATAATGTTTCACTTTTTTCTTCTGTTTTTCTAATTAAATATGCAAACTGATTCATTTTATCCTGTATATTTTTAAACTAATTCATTTTATTCTGTATATTTTTAAGATAATACTGAAAATTAGTGAATGACTAACTAAATGCTTGTAGAAGAAAAATGTATATGGTGAAAATTTCAGCTCTTTTGCCTCACAGTGAATTATAACTCTTCTTATCTACTAAAGCATTTGATAGATTGTCGAAATAGCACTACAAATTAGGGGGCTAGTATTCAACTACTGATTTAGACAATTATACGAACACACCAGATTTTTTTGTGGCATGGTGGTAAATTGCTGGTAAGAAAAGAGAAAATTATCGATATAGAAGAAGATGGCTGCTAAACAAAGATGATTGTTGAAGAAGGAAAAGACAAAGCCAAGTGAGAACAGAACAGATTCTCAAATGAACATAATGAAGACAAAAATGAAAGTAGACTGGTTGCCAATATTAGTAAATATCTTCATCATTTATTTTAGTTCTACATCCACCCCACATAACCATCTTTGGTTAAATGGAATCAATTCACCTTTCGTCTTTAATCTTTTTCTTTCCCAACAACTTGAGATATCCCAGCCAAAGTTGAAAACAACCTTCCTTTTAACTCTTTGCCTTAACGAACAATATATATGCCCACTCAACCTGTGTTGCCATCATTTTCTATTTATATACAGTTATCAGATTAAAAATGTAACTATCAGAACTTTTACTTCAATGTTAGTCACTGTGTCTATCCAGTATAAATATTTTAGTCAGTTACATATCACAATGGCTTTTTTTTGTTCTTCTTCTCTGCATTCTTAGCATCTCAAGGATTCTTGGTGCAAAGACATTTTTATATAAAGTTTTATATTTGGATATAAAAAAATTAATCTCATTAGAAATTAAATTAATTTCTTTTCAAACCTCTTTGCCTGACCCAGATGAAAAGTCAAGATAACTCTCATGCCAACTTTACCCAATACATCAATAATTATTATTGCATTGTGAATATAATGACTATCAGAAGGATATTATATGAATGGTAATTACATGCGGATTAACAGAAAGTTATTTGAAGACATTCCATGGAGCAGTGCAACACAATAAAACTAAGGATAAATATTGGTTGCTGTCGGATGAAAGCTGTTTAAACATGGAAATGCTTGGTGTAAAAGACCTTTTGAATCCAAAAGTTAGGAAAACCATCAAAGACAAACTATCAAGTTGGATGAAATCCTGTTGCTTCAGTGACTTAGATGAAGAATATCAGGAAAAAGGCATACACAATACAATTTGTAAGTAAATTCATGAAAAGTGCTGTTAGATATTTAAAAGTTTAATTTGCTTGTTTTTATTTTTGTTTATATTCCATCTTTGTGTTTATTTCATGTAGATAGATTAAGTGTGATTTAAATGCTAAGTAACACATGAAAGTTAATCATGAGAGAAATGAAAAAACTAAAACAAATTTGCTTATTGAATTTAAATAAATTTCTAAAATATTTTTTCTTCGTAGAAAAAGTACATTTTGTATATTAACAAAAATAATTTGAAATTTACATGTTCAAAGACAGCCTCTTTTTGGAAAAAAAAATTAACTAACAACTGTTTACTCCTTCATAGACCAAAAATAGAAAGTATAGTGAAATTTATTTACATATCTATGTATGTGTCTCATATATATATATATATATATATATATATATAATTTTCAGATAGCATCTATTTGTAAAGGAACATAATTAAAAAAACAAGAAGAAAAAAACAGTTAAATCCATGATCCCATATTTATTTTTGAGGATGTACAGCACATCCCAAGCCATAACAATCTGATCACAATTTAAACAATATATATCAATTAAGAAAGGAAAAATATATATTTCTTGACTATTATTCACTTACTTTTTTCTAACTAGACATTAAATTATGCCACCCTGTGCGATTCACATGTCTTAACTTACCTTACATATGAATATCCATCAGCATTCTCAAATTTAAAAACCTGGGTAAACAAATCACATCCTTGCCTTTATATATAAACATGTCCAACAAAATAAATCTTTATATTTGCCTTGATAAAGTCCCCCAGAGGACAAAAAACGTCAACCTAGAATAATTTTTCTTGTGTCATTATATATATATATATATATATATAAAATTAGAGATATAAATAAAAATATATGTGAAAATCAATAATATGAATGAAGACAAGAGGAAAACTTATCTTAAATGACATGTTTCCTCTTCTGATGGACTTTATCAAAGACAAAATCCATCAGAGGAGAAAATGCATCAGCTAAGATAAGTTTTCTATTTATCTTTATATATATATATATATATATATATATATATATATATATATATATATATATATATATATATATATAATCAAATGAATAAATATAAATAAATGTAAGTGTAAGTATTCACATACAAATACATACATATATATACTATGTTGTAAGAAAAATAATACGAAATGCTAAATAACAGAGCTATTAAGTATATATTAACAAAAATACATAATACCCATGCCAGATGAATAAAGACAAAAGAAAAAAAGTACCTGAAGATTGCATTGAGCATGAAACCCTGAGTTGTACTGTTGCTATAGGGTATTATGTATATTTATCAATATATAATATATGTTTATGCATATGTGTTTATAAATATATTGTTTAAAATTTGCTATATTTAAAGGGAAAGAGTGTTCAGTATTAGAGACAGAGACTTTAATGCTAGAATGTTGACACAGAAATCAAAACTGCATGTTGACTGTCAGTTTCATATCTCAGTGACGTTTTCTTAGTTTGAAAATCATACTGAGGCATGAAACTGATAGTTAACATGCAGTGCTAATTTGTATAACAATATGTATGCATATTTCTCTCTCTCTCTCTCTCTCTCTCTATATATATATATATATATATATATATATATATATATATAAGGATACATGTGTTAGTATATAGGCATATGTGTGTGTGTATATATATATATATATATATGTGTGTGTGTGTGTGTGTATATATATATATATATATATATATATATATATATATATATATATATATAAAACATAAAGCTACAAGTCACTGTGACCAAGTTGAGAATACTGGCATTGCTCATACTGTTGATTATGACAGAATATGTGCTCTCTCCAAGAAAATCTAAGGTCTGTTCAGTATAGTTAAAGTATAAACTATGGGTGAGGTCTGTGGGTGTTGGACAAGTATAAAATGTCCCTGAGCAAGTCTCTATTGCAGGGATTGAAAAGCTGCATGAGCAGACAGGTGGGCTTGGGAAACAGAGTATGCAGCCATTTTATATATATATATAATGACTGCATACTCTTATATATATATATATATATATATATATATATATATATACTAATGACTTATATATATATATATATATATATATATATATATATATGTGTGTGTGTGTGTATAGAATAGGATTGTAGTGTAATGTTGAAAAAAAACATTTATTTTACACAATAATTACCTGTTTTTCAACATCATCTCTTTCCTAGTCAATAAACAATTCAACCGTAATTATTAATTATAAAGATCACACATATAAATTATATTTCAGGAAAAAAATTCAGCACTGAGGTTGCAGACTTATTGATTTACCCTTATATATACATACACACACATATATCATATTTCTTTTTTTTATATTTCACACTCAGTAACCCCTTGTCTTAATGGCCTTACTTGCATGGGGTGAAATAATTATATATATATATATATATATATAATACTCAATTTCTTTCAGATTCATACAAGCACACACACACACATATATATATATATATATATATATATATATATATAGGTATGTACTATCATGTTATTTATTTAAAGGATTGTATTTGGTTGTTTTATCATCTAAGGTTTTAGAAAGAATTTAACCAATTCCTAATATCCTCCAAGAATTGAAGTTTATATTTCAATAATAATAATTTATAATATATGCTATAAGCAAATTTACATCAACACAAAGAATTGCTGTTTTAAATTTTCCAGTTTAATTTTAGTTTTTCAATATTTAGTATTCATGATGTATATAAGGACCATTTCCTCTCTGCTTGTCTTAAACAATTTTTCTTTTCATTTTTAAGTTTCATAATATTTGTAACTATTTCGTTGAAAATAGCATGTTTAAAACATTTAAATATTTTTCTATTTTATATCTGTTCACTTATCAGCCTTTTATAATCTCACCTCTTAGACAGAATGGATTAATAACTTTCTACCAAAAGAAAGTGTAATTTTTTTTTTTATATTATTGTTTATTAGAAATCCATTTAGAAATAAATATTAAATGTATTTTTTAACTTTTATCATTGATTTATATTTAAGGATTTTACTGTTCAAATAATCAAATGATATCATAAAAGTTAAATTCTATAAATTTTTAAAATTCTCAGTTTGTTCATTTTTGCACATTAATATTTAAAAGGAAAATAAATAATTGAAAAAATATTTATCTCTATAATTAAATCAGAAAAAATAATAAAGAAAAATATTTGCTTCAAATTCTGTTATGCAAAAAGATTTTATGACATACAAAACCTTGCTAAATAATATCCCACAGCTCTTACTTGTGAAGTTGATAATCTATCTACTAAGTTAATGTTTACCCACATTCTATAGATTACAAGTGTTTGTACCAAACCTAATTCTATAATATTTTATTATGAAATGCCAATTGGTGGTGGGGGTTTATATGTCACTAAATGTGGTAAAATATCTTTCAAAATTTTCTTGAATAGGATTAAAAAATCCTTTTCATTTTTTTTCTTTTCTTTGACATAATGAGAATTTAAATTTAACATAACCAATTTTAGTATAAAATTCATAGAGCTACCCAATAAAGGCAACAATAAAAATTCATGAGTGTAACTAACCAATCAACTTTTTTCTGATAGAAAGAAACTTTCATGATTTTTTTTCGTGATTTAAATATTTATAATCTTCAAAATTATAAAAGCAGTAAATTAAAAATAAACATTATTGACTTGTAACATTTTTTTTAACTGTTATGCTCAATGTATAAGATACAATTCTTGGAAAAACTCAGTGACAAGCAGAAAAATATTTTTTATTACTAATTTGACATTGTTGCATGCCTATATTTTTAAAGAAAAAAAACTTCTGTTATAAATTTAGGTTGTGAATTAAGTTTTTAGAATTGCTAAAAAAGCTTTTTAAAAATTAAATTGAATTCTGCATCACTTGAAGACTGCATGCTTTATACAACTCCATAACTGTAAGTTTAACTTTATTTCAGTTATATTTTCTATACTCAGAAAACTAGAAAACACTCAAATATTTTTGCTTGAAGAGGTTATTGTCAGTAAGTTATATTGAAAACCTTTGTTAAGTATTAAACCCCAAATATCCTTTCAGTTTAATGTATATCTTAGCTATATTTTTGTTATCATTTGACATTATTTATATGCTTTTTTTGGTCACCTTTAAAAGCATCTGATGCATTTGTTAAGTGGAAAGATATTACTCGTTAATCCTTGAAAAGATTTTACTGTTATAAATGGATTTGTAACCTTTCTCTCCCTTAATCTGGTACTACAATCTCCTCTTAGTAGTTTTCAATTAATCCCATTAATTGTAATCTGCAATTATTTTTTAAAAGTATTTACACTGTATTGTTCAGTGATATATTTTTTTAAAAAATATGACAGGAGAGGAGAATTACAATTTTTTTTTATGCTTTAGAAACAAAATAAAATTCAGATTACTGTATATGAAAAAATAATAAAAAATGATGGATGAAATATGAAGCAACCATTTGTAGTAGATTACATTATGGAACAGCTGAACAACCATAATTTTTGCTTGTATGGATGTACAACTTTGCAATAACAATTTATTTTTTACAAGTTTTAGTTAGTTTTTTATTTGAAATTTCTTTTCTTATACAAGTTCACCCCAAGCAAAGCAGTAGAGTCACTAAGACACAAAGGTTTACTGAATGTGAAATAATTAAAAAACAGAAACATTACTATGGAGAGAAAACATCAATTTGTTTTGTTTTTTTAATCGAGTTCACCTCATATAAAGCAATAAGGCCACTGAGACAAAAGGGGTGTGGAAGAGTTAGAAACAGATTGCCAAGGAGAAAGAAAAAAGAATAAAGGAAGACAGCAGATAGCTATTGACATTGCATTTAAATTTTTTAAGATTAAATTTGACTGGGAAGCCCAGAGCCAGAAGAAACTTCCACAAGTAAGAAGTGTGAGAAAAGAAACTGTCAGCCTAGAAATTACAGTTAAATTTAGTCAACTCAACTGTAAATTGATGAGACCTCATTGTCAGTATAGTTCTGTGCTTAAATTCATAAAGTCTAGGTAACATAAGGAAAACCTCATCCGAACAATTACTATGAAACTATTTATAGAAAAGGCACAGAGACGCAACTACTTGGCGATAGGAAAGTGGCTGAAGCTCAGAGGCCAGATCTGGCTGAATGTTTCAGTGTGGAATAATTCATATTTTCATTAATTGAATAATTTTTTAAGCATAATTTTTATTTTCTAAATTAAGGAGATGTCAGATTGGTATCATTAACATATTTTTTCTCTTCATAATTTTTTTAAATTAATTTCAAAAAAACTTTAAAGTGAAAAAATATGTTCATTAAATTATTTAGTTGGATTGATGTGACTTTGTGTCCCTGGGTTTCATGTTCTCTGTGATATATATATATATATATATATATGTTTGTTTGATATATGTTTGTTTGTGTGAGCTGCAATGCATAAATGTGTGTATGTATGTCTGCATACATATGAGTGGCGTTCCAATGACAAATTTTTCTCCTGCTACTATAAAACACTGATATACACAACCATAAATAAATGCAGAAATTCAAAAATTAATCAGTTTGTCTGATGATCGCAGACAGCATGAAACCCAAGGTCACAAATTCACATCAATCTAACTAAATATGTTAGCTCTATCACTGATTGAGCACTTTCTAGTAAGTACCATACATATATAAAATATATAAAAATTGCATATATATATATATATATATATATATATATATATATATATATATATATATATTTATTATGTAGTGATTTCCCACCTGATGAAGCGTTAAAAAATATTTTTTTTAACATTGAAACAAGATGTATATTTTTGTAGTATAAACAAATATTTATTGCTCTACTTTTGTATTGAGCCCTGTTTTAAATGAATGTTTTGAACGCTGAAATCTTACTCTTTGTTTTTTAACATTTGGATATATATACATATATATATATTTATATACATACATATTTTACATATGTTCATTAAATTATATATTTTTTATTATCTATAGTGATATAACAAAAATAATTATATGTATGTTTTTTTTTTCAAGTTATCAAATAGATTATTGTACTCATTAAAATTTGACTGATGTACATTCAGCTGATAGTAAAGTCTTAAATTCTTACAAAGCCTCAAATTTGTTAGATTGGCAGTTTTTTTTTTTACTTTGTGTGGTACATTTTAAATATGGGATGTTCAGCAGGAGCAAAAAAACTGGTGCTATCAAACTCAAACTTTGATCACATGACCACAATAATCACACATGAGCAGAAGGTAGTGGAACGAACCTAAAGATATTTTGTGGAGAAAGCACAGATAATTTTGACTTACCCTCATATATTAAAAGGATAATATATTATTGTAAAAAATAACACAGATATGTTTTTAAAACAACTGTAAAAATAAGGGTGATTTAAAAAAATGATAAGCATTTCAATAGTTTCTAAAATTAGTTTAATATGATGCAAGTATGGGATCAACGGAAAAGAAATTACAAAATCCCCTACAGAAGGTAGAGATGGAGAGTAAGCATAAACTACAAGAAGACAGAATGCATAGTCATCAGTAAGAGGAAGAGCCCGAAATGCGATTTGCAGACCAGGAACAGAGGATGATAAGATCCATAGAGGTATTGGGATGGTCAAGGACACATTCCAAAAGCTGGTCAGAGTATTGCAAGACAGAAGGATTTCTTTGGTAACAAAGAAAAGAATACCGAGCTGTTACATGACATCTGTCCTTCTTTATGGCAGTGAATGTTGGACAATTACCTCAAAGATGAAGAAGAGACTTAAGGCAACAGAGATGTGGTTCTACAGAAGGATGCTAAGGATATCATGGACCGAGTGTGTGAGCAATGATGAGGTCATAGGATGCTAACAAGAAGGCTTGTACTTAACATCAGACAGCTGAACTTTCTGGAACATATAATGAGGAAGGAGAGCCTGGAGAATCTGATACTCACAGGTCAAGTAAAGGGAAAGAGAGACAGGGGAAAGCAGTGCTTGACATACCTGGCGAGCTTGAGCAGGTGGATGACAGAATGTGGTCTGGAGGAGGAAGCAGAGAGAAGGTACATGTTGAAAGCTGCAAGCGATAGAGGGAGGTGGAGAGTCATAATTGCCTATGTCCTGAAAAGACATGGCACATGAAAAGAAAGAAAGACCCAAAGATGCCTGTATATAATCTTATATAATTTCCTATCAGATCAGTAATTCTCATGGTGCCATCAATTCAAATAACATAACAGCATGCTACCAATAAATTTTAAAATTACTTAGTGTTGAATGAGTCACTTTTCAGGTACATTCCAAAAATATGTTCCTGAAAAATAGTCTGTCTTTCGACCAGGAAACAGTTTTCATTTTCTAATCTGAATGAGGGAAATGAACAACAAATGACAAGGGAATTCTAGGCATTTTAAGAGAAAAAAAATAATGGAAAAAATTACTTGGCTGGAAATATGACAATAGATTGCATTGTAAAAACCAAGAATGTATTTATCCATTTGTTTCTCTATCAAATGATTTTCAAAAATAAAAGAATGACTAATATATATATATATATATTTTATTTATTTATCATTCTGTCATATTGTCATTCAAAATGTTTTCTAAAACACCAGCTACTTGAGAACATCCTGGATTTGAATTGATGGCACCATGAGAATTGCTGATCTGATAGGAAAATTCTCAATAGGATGGAGACAGAAAGAAATTTCTGGATCTAATCTAAATTCTTGCATTGCATACAGAATGCAGTGTCTCTCAGGGAGAAGACTGTATAGAATGTTGAATCTGGATGGTCAATAGTTGGTCAATGGAATTGACCATCATGAATTATGTCTTTGTTAAATTAATTGGCAGTTTTGAAGGAAGAAAATTCTTTTTTTACTTCTACTTTCCTGTTGAGTTTTAATATGCTTTTGGCACATTAAGATAGCAAATAATGCCTTCCAAAAGCAGAGCAAAGTATTAATAAACATAAAAATATTGTGAGAAACAAAGAAAAGCATACTGAACTGTGAAATAATATCACTCCTTCTATATGTCAGTGAATGCTGGACAATTTCCTTATAGAGGAAGAAGAGACTTGATGCAATAGAAATGTGGTTTTTCAGAAGGATGCTGAGAATACTATATGTGCCAAGATAAAGTACTAGACTCAATGGCAACAAAAAGGACACATGCTTGACATCAGTTAGTTTAAATTTTTAGGGTACATAATGAGGAAAGAGGGTTTGGAAAATGTGATACTCACAGGATAGATTTAAGGCAAGAAGTACCTATCTGGTGAGCCTGAGTGAATGGATGGCAGAATAGTGTTTTGGAGAGATGGCAGAAAGACAAAAGTTATTAAGAGCGACAAAGTACAAGAAATTGTGGAGAGCCATGATAAAAAATTCCATATAACGGATAAATTTAAAATTTTAAAGTAGCTATAACAGTGCATTCATGTGTTTTTAAAGATCACCATCACAAAAATTACAGTTAAAATGAGTTTGTCTTTGCAATTCATTCCTGAGGATGATCTTAGAAGAGATCAAAAGTACTTGGGTAGGAAAAACTATGGCACCTTCCTTGATGAATTTCATCTTAACATCAAAAAACTGATTAGAGAACTACAAAGGATTATTATAAAAAATAGACATAATAACATAATATATCGTATATTATTCAATGAAACATGTTTGAATATATGTATAGAGAGAAAAAGAGAGAGAGAGATCGAGTCAAGTTTAAATTGTTTTTAGAGTGCTTGTGAAAATTATTATATAGAGAATGTTCACTTTCCAACCATGGGACCTGGGTTTCATGGTTGGAAAGAAAAATGTATAATATCGTTAGAAGTTTAGCTTAATGATCAGTTATTTATAAAGAGAGAAATTATCCATCAATTATCTCAGACACAAGGAATATAATGAAGTTATAACTAAAGGTAAAGAGGAAAACACTGTTATGGTATATCATATCTGTAAGGAGGATACACAATACCAACTCTGGGAAGATGTATTGATAAGGAGAAATATTGAGAATGATGAAGTTGAATGATGTTGTATATATCAACCAATATTGGCCATTACTTTATTCTAGCTTGTATGGATTTCAACATAATGTAACTTTCTTTGCTTAATAGAGTATAATTTAGAACTACCTGAGCAACAGATTTAGCTAAGCTGATGATGTGGAAATACTGATTCTGTTGATAAGATTAATGGATATTTTTTGTTTTTTACTAAGAAGAAAAAAGTTTCTTAATTTTTTTCATGATGAAGGCTGGAGAATGGTTTGGTCAAAATGTTAGGAATGGAAATTTAATGAAGAAGAGGTTAAATTTGCTAAGCAATTCTGGTTTTAGTTGTGTTGCTTTTTTAATATTTTGGTTCATAAGCATTTACTTGGTTCAGAAATAGGTAAATATTGCTCCTTTATATATGAGAGAAGCTAGATAGCATGTGGAGCTAACTCCACTTAGTTACTTTCTTGAAACCACTACTAGGGGATGCTCTCCAAACTATAAATACTCTGTGATATATTTTTCTCATTCTCTTCTTACTTTTATCACTTACAGACCAACATGTAAGTCTCTTATGGAAAACTTGTTTCTCATTTGGAAACATAGGAAAACACCAACACTCACTCACACATACACACACACTTTCACTCACTTCACATCTTTTGAACTTGAAATGTTTTCACATTCTTTTATTTTTTACACACATAATTGTCTTTGTCACTTGTATAACGTTCTTGTTAATATATTATCATTTGTTTGTACATAGATTGGTTCTTGTTGTTTCTTTGTATTTTATGATAGTGGATGCACATGCAAGACCTCCATTTTTGTTGTGGGTATTTCAGGAGACATGTTTTTTTTCCAAATACCCACAACAAGTGCATATACACAAATTCTTAAAACAATACAATATATCAAATAGTATCAACACATCACGAATGCAAACATCTGTGGTGATCTGCCAAGAATAACCATTACCATTACAGAGAAAAGGCTATGAATATCTGGATACTGTTGTTGAAGTATACAGGAAATTACTTACTTTATATCTTGAGACCTAGATAAACTCAATTAAGGACATGGAAGATAATGCAAAAGTATGGATTGCACTTGAAATGAACAACACTCTATAGAATTAACAACTGGAAAGGAATATCAAAAAGTAACAACCATATTTGCAGAGAGAAGGATATAGTACTCTGAACAGGTCTGGTGCCATGCATAGCATCCATATGAAAATCTTGATTTGACTAGGATATTTAAGAACATGATTTGAGTTTTCAGGTTAATGTTTTATCGACATATCAAGGATCAACACCTTGTTAGGCAGTGTTCAGAATATTTTAGCTCTTCCATACATATAAATCTCTCTTTTATACAAATTTCATTAAAAAAAATTACAATGAGCTGTGATTAAGTTTTTATTTAATTTTTTTTTGTGTCTTATAATTTTTTTCCATTTCTGGACATAAATTATTTAGAAATTGTCCAAATGTTCTACATGTCTGAGCAATTGTATAAGTTCAGCATACACTTCTTTGTTCCTTTCTATGAATTCTTCATCTCTGGTGGGGTTTACGCCTAAGATGGCATCTGAGTGAACAGAGATAGCCA
>CAHIKZ030000070.1:967500-972500 GCA_903632075.3 Acanthosepion pharaonis
GTTGATGTTGCCACATCTAGACATGCACACAAAATGAGAGACACAGGTAATTGTAGTCATAAAATTTTGTACAACTCATATATATATATAATGTTTTGTTAAAATCTAATGAAATTTCTTTAAATATAAATTATCCAATTTCTGAGTATGTTTAGCTTTCATGGCCATTATCAAAGAGATTTTATTTTTGTGCTATGTCAGTTTCATCATTTTTAAAATATCATGTCTTTACATGTTGACATGGCAGTTTATATTATCATGTCTTTTTTTCTACAAAGGATAATTGCTATGCTTATTCCTGAAATTGATAACATTTTATTGGTGTTTAGTCTTTGCCTTTTATGCTTAATGCTTCTCAATTTGTAGTAATTTTTTTGTAATTAATATGATATAATATTTTTTGATAAGGATTTTTTCAGATTTTGTGTATTTTTTGTTTGTTTGTTGTGATAGTCAATTTAATTGAACTATTATCAGATTAAGGTCATGTTAAATTATGCTATAATGTAGTGGTTGTTTAACCAATGTAGGTGTTTGAATTATTATTAAAGGGACATTCTCTAAGTGGCCAATGAATTTGTAGACAACATTGGCTTGTTAAACATTTTGATTTGTTGTATCATTTTTGTTCATGATTATCTTTTCTTTGTTATTTAGCCGAACTTGCATAAATGAAAAATTCTGTTCAAATATATATATATATATATATATATATAATGAAATCTTAATTTAAACAGGATTATGTAATATATCAATAACATTTGTTTCCTGGCTAATTATCAGCTTTCCAGTTATACATTTTTGCCAGAATTAGTTCTAGATTTATGCTCTGCTGTTATTTCCAAATGAAAATGATTGTTTGTGTTGGATTGGGCTATTCATTGTTAAAAAAAAAATACTGATTTTCTTCATCTATTATTGCTGTCCATTTCAAAAATACTGTGCTTTGCGTTGCCAAATTCCTTTCCTGTAAAGCCAAGAATAGTTGTTCATTGTTCTGAAATTGTTCCTATAATTTCAGACAACTATTTTCAATACATTTCGGATATTTATATCACTTGAGAATAGACATTACAAGTGCAGAAATGGACAGACTGCTGTGAACCAAAGTTGAAAAAAAGAAATTTTAAAAATTTAGGTGCCAGAATTATTTATAATAAAAATCACATATTTTATTTTATTGACTAGTCTGACTTTATAAGTTTCAAGTTGATATAAGAGTCCAGCTTGTTACATTTACTTACACACTAATACCCTTGTGAAATGTATGAATCCACCGCCTTCTCCCTAGCTATTACTCCACCATACCTCATCTTATCCTATATATATATACACACATATATATATATATATATATATATATATATATATATATATATAGAGATATATATAAGTAAATGGAAACACATACAGTAATTCCTACAATTTCTATATATATATATATATGTATGTATGTAAGGTAGAGGTTACAGTTGTTCCAACAGGAGAAATGTGTATATTTTAAAGAAGATAGTTGTAGGAATTACTGTATGTGCGTCCATTTACCTAAGATTAAACAAAATAGATATTTAGATTGTAGTTTATGCATATGTTGATTTATATATGTGATATAGATTGACACCTGCATAGATTCAGAAACAGACACTATTTATCTCTACTCAGGTACAATATTAATGTACAATGTATCCTCCAGCAGCATTAATACAGTTTTGTCCTTTCACATGCATATGATAATACAGATGGCAAATACCATCTTGTAGTACATTATTCCATATCTCTTGCACTTGATAACACAATATGGCAAGAGTTGTAGGTGGTCTAACTGGATGAATCAAAGATCATACTATCATAACCCATGTATGTTCAATATAGAACAGATATCAGCTGCTCAGGAAAGGTATACATCTAGCAGAACATGTTGAGTAGCATGGGCATCATGTGGACAGGCATTACCCTGCTGGAACAGCATATTGCTTTCCTTTTTGCAGGAATTGCCACAGAAGAGGTCAAGCAATATCCTACATATATTTGAATTTTGTTCAACGTTCCCTCCACAGATACCAAAGGTGAAAGGGAGTTATAAATTAGAAATGAAGGAATGATCTGGAATGTCTAATCTCCTGTATGCTCACCAATAGTGAACTGTTTCCTTTGAAAGTTCTCCACTGCCTTAACCAGGAATTGAACTCACCTTCTTTGCGTCTGTCACTGGATCTAACCAATGCCTTTATCCACTGTGCCATGTGTCCTCAAGAAGGAAAATTAGCAGGAGATAACTGATAACTGACATCCATCAAACATGGCACGTGGAACTAGAACAGTCTACCCCAGTGATCGAAATAAAGGGTTCAGTTCGAAATTCCAACCACCTGAAGAAGGCCGGAGCGTACAACGGCTGAAACATTGTGACAAATATGGCGACAAAGATTAGGACAATAGTCTGACTAATGTAAATACTGTAGGTTAAATCTTACTGTGTAATATATAAAGATATTTGAAAGCTCAGTGAACTGGAAATGTTGGTTGAAAGGGATTGTCAAAATGTCCCCTAATTTCCCAAATAATCATCTGATCACAAAGTGAAAAGAAGCCAAGGAAAAGATTCATCATATTGAAACAAAGAAAGCTAGATTTCCTTTTTTTTTCTTTCTTATTTGTCCTTTTCTTACAATTAGCAACATTTGTGTAAGATAGCAAATTACAAAGGCTGAAGCAGCATTAATATACAATTTTTGTGTGTTGAACATGTTCTTCATGAATGACGTGCAGAGGTAAAATGAAAAATCACTTCTTATCCTTCTAATTATGTCTTAATAAAACTCATAGTCCTGTTATTAAGAATCCAATTGGCTAGAGTGTAGTGTTGTTCAGAATTGGGTAAAACACATCCCACCAAAAATCTACTTGGTTTGATAAGTGATAATTAGAATTGGGTAAAAATATCTGCAAATAAAAAAATTGTAGGCTACAATTCATTAAAATGCCCAGGTCAGTAATATGATTAATCTATATTAAGTTTTTTTTTTATTCTATACTTCACCAGATATATATAACTATTAAAAACCTTTGCCTTTTTATTTTTTCTTCTATACAAAGAATTATTTCTTCTATATGCTATATCCTTTCAGTATGTTGGTGATCATAGCTCTCCAGAATTTCCTGTCTTTTGTAGATTTTGATAAATTTTGTCTTTCTGTTATTTGTACTAAACCCTGTCCTGCCATCTTCAAGATCACTAAGTAGGTTATGCATTGTTTTCTTCTGTCACTCTTTCCTTCAACTTATCTTGTGAATATCAAATTTTCCAAGTCCTCTTTCCTCATTATGTACCCTACAAATTTCAGCTATCACATTTTGATGTAAAATATAAGAGTTTTTTTTTTTGTTTCTATTTCCTCTCAAACTTCATCATTGCTCAAATGTTCAGTCCATGGTATTCTCAGCACCCTTCTGTAAAACACATTTCTGTTGCTCCAAGTCTCTACTTCATCTAACAGGAGATTGTCCAGAGTTCACTTCCATATTGGAAGACTGATATTACATAACAGTTCTGTGCTCTTTGCTTAGCTTTTGGAAAATGTCTTTTGTTATCCCAATGCACCTTTGGATTTCTGTGTCAACTTTTTGTATTCACTTCCAAGATATTTAAATTGTACTTGTTTGATTTCAGTATCTCCAATTTGTAATTTACATTTTAGTTGTTCCTTTTGCTAACAACCATGCATTCTATCTTCTTGTAATTGAGGCTTAGTCCTTTCTTCTCACTTTCCTTCACTACCTTTTGTATGATTTCTTGTAGTTTCCTTTCTCGATCTGCAACCAACACTGTGTCATCTGTATATCTTATATTGTTAAGATTGTGGCCACCAATAATAAATTTTGAAAAGAATTCAAGTCTCACAGAATTGCCTCATTGTAAAGATTGAAGAAGATTCCAGTGAGAAGACACATCCATGTCTTAAACCTCTTTCTATTTTGTATATTTACTGAATACATTTTCCATTTGTATGTGGGTGGTTTAATGCCAGTATAGTTTCTGGGTTAATCTAATCCTTCCCAAATATGTCAAGGTTGATTAGCAATTCCAACAGTTAAAATGCTCATGTTTGTATAACAATGTTTGATTGAAAGATGGCTTTCATTTGAGTTCAAATTTGAATAATTATTACTTGTAAATATAATCATCATTTGAAAGAAAGCATATCAAATAATAATTATAAATATAAATAATGTTATTATAATTCAGTGTATCACTCTCTTAGTTAACACATATGTTACATACTGCCAATACCTCATAAGTAATGGACTATTCTCCTTGGATCAGGAGAAAAGACATATCAGAGAAGCTGTTTTGGTTTCAGTGAGAAAAAAGAATATAAGGAAGGAAGATAGAAGTGATAACATTCTCATGTGTATCTATACTCTTTCAGTAAAATAGAAAAAGTTGTCAATTTTAAACCTTTTCATTTGTACTCCTTTATTTATAATTGCTAATGCAATATTTTGTTAACGTTTTTGTTATGATGTTGATTTGGGGTTAGTAGAGACAAACGCCAAATAACACGTAACAATAAAAAGGGTTTTAATAGGTTGGTAAAAAGGTACAGAAATTGCCTGAGTAGTCAATAACTAGCTCAGCTAAGAACTACTCTGTCTATCTATCTTTCCCATGTCAACTGACATGCCACTATTTAAAGTCTTTGTTCACAGACGCAGACAAGTTCATCTTCAAGAGGGGTGGTAGGTTTCCGACACAACAGTTTTTATACTCAAAAACTTCACAATATGATAGGTAAATTTCTTAGGATATATTTTATTGTCATAGAACTCACAAAGAGCTTATTCAATCATTAACTTAAGAATTAAGATTCATCAGAAAGAGGAAAACCATGAAATTTTCACAGTGATTTCTAGTTATAAATACCATATTTCTTACATGTGTTTTTATAAATCTGTATAAACTTTGTTTTTATTTGAATCAAAATTAGTATAATTATTGA
>CAHIKZ030000070.1:977500-1062500 GCA_903632075.3 Acanthosepion pharaonis
AATGAATTCATTTACTCTTTGTCAAAAAAAAAAAAAACTTAAAAAAAAAAGGGTGCAAGAAGAAAATGTTGAGGTATACTGATTACAATGCTGTAGAAAGAATGCAATCAGACATTGAGAAGAACAAGTTACATGAAAAAACAAAAAACATTGTTATATGCTTACATCATAGATTCATGTTTTTAGTGCTTAAGGAACATTTTAATGATGCTTTTATTTTTCTTATTTCAAATTACTTTTTACCTAATTTAAGCATTCAAAGTAAAAGGTATTCAGCAAAAATTTTGCTTCTTTTTTTCTCTCTCTCTCTCTCCCTCCCTCTATCACTTTGTTCTTTGAAATCAATATTTTACTTTAAAATCATGTTTCTTTTTTTATTATTATTTTTCGAGTGATTCTTCCCCTCCATTTGTTTTTTTTTTTTTGCATTCAATTTTTGACTATTTTTTTTTTTTATTTGCATTTTTTTGTCAATGTGTTTTTGGTTTTGTTTGCCTGCAAACCTTTTAATGTCAAAGACTTGATTTTAGCAATAGCAAAACTTAAATTACTGTTATCATTAGCACAGAAGCAAGCACTAAGAGCTGCTTATTTGACAAAGGTTTTAATGAAAACAGAAGTCTTGCAAAAGAAGACAGAATTGTATTCATGATTGAAAGATGCACTTCATTCTGCCCTTGATTCCAAATCAAGAATAAACCTACTGAGATTTTGAATTTTTAGTGAACTTAAAAAAAAAAAACTGGAATACTAGGTTAGGAAACTAAAATAGAAAAGATCTATTGGATATCTCAGATGAATAAGCAAAATTCGAAAAGAGGAATTTTTATCAAAGTATTTAGAACAACAATAATTACGTAAGTTAACTAACTTGTTTAAAAATCCAGTTTTAAGCAAATTGAAATGATCAACATTACAGTATTTACATTAGTCGGACTATTGTCCTCATCTTTGTCGCCATATTTGTCACAACATTTCGGCCGTTGTACGCTCCAGCCTTCTTCAGGTGGTTGGAATTTCGAACTGAACCCTTTATTTCAATCACTGGGGTAGACTGTTCTAGTTCCACGTGCCATGTTTGATGGATGTCAGTTATCAGTTATCTCCTGCTAATTTTCCCTCTGAAAGTTCTCCACTGCCTTAACCAGGAATTGAACTCACCTTCTTTGGGTCTGTCACTGGATCTAACCAACGCCTTTATCCACTGTGGACATCTGGGTATGAAATTCTGAGTATTATAAACCTAATGTTTTCAGCATCATTCTAACCACCTGAAGAAGGGCGGAGCGCACAATATATATAAACGTTGTGACAAAATATGGCGACAAAGATGAGGACAATAGTTCGACTAATGTAAATACTGTACATAATACCTCATCTCAGAAATATAGACAGACTCTGATCAACATTATATATATTCGGTGTCATATATAATGGCTGCACTAAAATTGCTAGCTAATCCCTTTTCCAGATATTCAATCAGGTAATGTTATGTTTCTTCAACACCCATCAGACCAGTGTATGGTTTATACAAACACACACACACACATATATATATATATATATATATATATTCCACCCCATAATGAAAAAGCATAACTGAAAACCATCAGGTGCTAACTGAAAACTCATATTTTGCATAATTTAAATATTGATATTTATACCATACAATGTATAATCAATATTATAAAATATACTCCGTTAATCATTTGCGAAACCCTTCCCTGCCTTCCATCAGCATGGCTGATGCTAACCTCCATGCTCATGTTCTCAGCTGACATGAAATGGAAAGTCTGTATTGAATCCATTGCTAGGTCAACTTGGTAAGAAAGTCAGTTCACTGTGTCATGCAAGACATTTTTTCTGTCCAGAATTTATCATCCATACCTATAGGTCTGCCATTTGCCCATGCTTAGAATATTGCAGCCACATACGGTCCAGTGCCCCTGCTATTTACCTTGAGCTCTTTGATAAAGTCCAAAGAAGAATCAGCAATATTATTGGTTCTGATCTTGTGGCTCAGCTTCAGTCACTTTCTCACTGCAATAAAGTTGCCTCTCTGTGCCTTTTCTATAAATACTTTCATGGTAATTGTTCAGATGATCTCTTAGCTATGGCACCTAATCTTTTTGAATTTAAGCACCATACTATACTGGTATCAAGATCTCATCAACTTACAGTTGAGCTGGCTAAATCTAGCTATAAATTCTATACTAACAGTTACTTTTCTTACACTTCTCACTTGTGGAACTCCCTTCTGGCTCCATGCTTTCCAGCCAACTTTAATGTTCAAAAATTTAAATGCAATGTCAATTGCTATCTACTGTTCTTCTGATTGCTCTTTTCTTTTCCTTCTCATTATTAATGTTTCTGTTCTTAATTCTTCCACACCCAGTAACCCCTTGTGTCTTAGTGGCTTTACTGTCTTGCATGGGGTGAAATTGATTAAAAGAATACATATATATATATATATATATATATATATATATATAAAAGATAGAAAAACCTTAAAAATCCATTGTCATAATAAATTTATTACAATTTGATATTATATATATATATATATATATATATATATATATATATATATATATATATATATATATATATATATATATACATATCCATATAAGAGAAAAGAACAAATGAAGTAAAAATCCACATTGAAACATGAAAACTTTTGTATTATTGATTTAAAATGTTTTTATTATAATCTCTTATAATAAAATGTTATAAAAATATATATATATTTGTGTGTGTGTTACTATTGTTTTATATATATATATATATATAACAATATTAATAAAGATCATTTGTGCCAAACAAAACACACCAACCAATAAATTATTGGAGTTTAATGCATTTAAAGGTGAATATATTTCTACAGCATTAATAATTAATAGATAAAAAAATGTTCAAAGACTTAGCAATCGGAGATCAAATTTTGCAAATACACCATGTTCACTGTGACATAAATCTATTATACTCTGTCAAACTTGAAGTCCAGTATATTCTTTTGTATTATTTATCTATTATCTGTATATATATATATATATATATATATATATATATATGTATATGTGTGTGTGTGTAGATGTATGTGTGTGTGTAGATGTATATATGTATATATATATGTGTGTGTGTATATATATATATATATATATATATATATATTTCTAAAAAATTCATGCATTTATTTTTAATCTGACCTTTTTATTACTTCATATATTACAGTTGACATTCTGTATTTGAAATAGACATCCCATTTTTATTTATTAAACAATGTGCATTAGATAGCCTATACATTCAAGAAATCTCTTGAATAGGTGAAATGATTTACAAAAAAATGTTGCCAAACTTAGCTATAAAGTACTTTTTTTATAAACAACATAACTCATACTAATAAAGAAGAAAAATTTCATTTGCATTCTGAGGTATTTTATGATAAAAAGACCAATGATTTTCTGTGTTATTTTATGAGAGAAAGGGCCAATAACCATCTGATATATATATTTTTATAAATAATTCCAAATTACATTCTGATGATCAAAATGATTAATAATGTTCAGAGATATTTTATAGTAAAAAGATTAATAACCTGAAATATTATAAAAAAGAAAACAATAATATTTTGATAATATTTTGAAATATTTTTGATAAAGACATTAAAAACTTCCTCAAATATTTTATGATAAATAATAGGGATAATGTTTAGAAATGATTCATAATATAAAAAAAAGACAAGTAGCTTGAGATATTTTATTCTCAAACATATCAGATAATTTTTGACACATTTTATTATGGAAATTAATATTTCTTTTAGACTAGAACTTAAAATGTTTCAGCAGTTTCATTTGTAAAAAAAATTTATCTATTTAATTTTTTTTAATTGAACTTCTAATTATTTTACTACTTTTCCTTTTATTATTTTTTTTATTAGGATTCATTGATGTTTCTCATCAGATTTATATTTTTATGATATAAAGCATAATAAATGAACAAAGATGCTTTTAAATCAAGGAAAACTTGCTTTTTAGATGGAAATGCAGTTATCTTATCACTGTCAAATAATGCATGAACCATCAAAGCAATACATGTTAATATATTTAGATAAATCTTTGATTTTGCAAAAAGAAATTTCCAAAAGAAAACATCTAAAACTAACAAAGAGATAGAAAAGTGTTCTTGTATTACAAAACAATTACTCTGTCAGTCTGTCTGTCTCTCTCTCTATATATATATATATATATATATATATACATATATATATATTCCACCTCTGTTCTTACTGGAAAATTCTTAATTATTTAGTAGTTTATATTTTTCTCTTTGTGATAGGTCATTTAATGGGTTTCATTTTTTGTCTTTTTTCTATCATGTCTATGTCTTGGCTTTTATTTTTCTTTTCTTGATTTCAAGGTTTCATATATATATATATATATATATATATATATATATATATATATATATATATATATATATATATGTGTGTGTACTAGAGTTTTTGACCTTTGCCATTTTTAGAAATTGACTCAATCTGATTGATGACACATTGTGATGCAATGGATAGGTAAATAAGTTGTGCAGTCATAGCAAAGGATAGGATTTAACTCCTTTTGACTTCACAATGATTGTTCAGACGAGAAAGTTAAGACACTTAATCTCAATGGTGGCAGATGTTCTAGGCATGTCTTGAGTAACATTAATAAGGGTATTGAGACAGACATTGTTTAGGGTCTTAAGTTTCATTACCACAACCATCATAGCCTTATAGTGCCACAAAACACTTTAGGTTAAATTTTAAAATATAACTTAGATTTGACTGCACCAAAGAAATAGAGTTCCTGTTTTAATTTTGATTATTTATTTTTTTAACATTTTTGCAATTTTATTAAAATTTTATTTCCAGAATTTTTTAAAATATTTTGAATTTGAACAGTTTTAGAATTGGTACTAAATCTGATGAGGAAATGTGTTAATTCAATCAACATTTCTTTTGAATTAAGTTTCTGTATTTTTGAGAGATCTGTTTTTAGGCCCATTATATTTTGTCTAAATATGGTTTATTTTTTAACTGAAGGATTAGATAAAAATGTTTGGACAACAAGATACTATTCAAATTGTTGTATGTAGATAGATTAAGTTTGAATTTGAATTGAAACTAATATATTTTCAAATGTTATTTTATCTTTGTGATTGGCTCAATAGGCTTGGCTCAAATCTTTCTTTATCTACCAAAAGGGATTTCTTCTGAATTCATTGCATATATACACAACAAATTCTCCCCAATAATGTTCTCATTTTGGTGAATCAAAAACCAACCTCATTGACATGTTGGCAATCAGCATTCACTTTGTCAAATGTGTTTTGATCCCATCAACAAACATCAAAGGATTCCTCATCAACCTTCTAGATCCAAATCCATCAAATTATGAATAGAGGACATGCAATGCCTAATTACATCCCTTTCAACTTCCACCAACAAATCCTTTGGGAGAACATATATCAGCTTAGTATCTCATGTGGAAGATAAAGATAGCTGCTGATTCAGATGAATCTCAAGAAATACACACAGTGAACCTTGATGAGGGATTTGACTCAGGAAAACAGGAAATGTTATTCTTATATTAAGATATATTGAACTAGTTAGATAGATAAAGAGATTGGACATGAATAAGATAAAAAGGAAATGGGGGAGATAGGTAAGAAATGAATTAGTTAAGAACACAGCAGAATATATAACACATGAATAAGATTAAAGAAAGTGGGATATATAAGAAATGAACCTGATTTGAAGAGATTGGGATATGTAATAAGTGAACCTTATTTGAACAGAGTGAGATATATAAATGAAGAAGATATTAGTTTGGAAATAAATTTTGTAGTGTTTTTTTCAATGAGGATGCATGGTGGAGTAATGGATAGCGGCTTGGATTGAGGAATTAGAGAGCTGAGTTTGAATTCCAGCCAAATCCATTACATTCACTTATGTGTAAATACCCTTAGGAAAGGTATGAATTCTCTTCTTCTCCCCCCAGTTATGGATAAATAACAGGAAAGACTGGGTTCCATAGCCTTGGACGGCAACTTGTCTACCGCAGAAAGAAATGGCAACCTACTGCGGGAAAAAAATCTGTCTCGTCAGTCATGTATCAAAAGATACATGATAGCCTAAGCATGTATTATGTGTGGCACATAACCGACTAAGTGTTTTTCAATACATAGATTTTGAACATGTAACTTCTTTTATCACATGACTGAAATTTAAAACAAATATAGATATTTAGAAAGGTGAAATTTGAATGTCTTTATATATGATTTGGTTGTGGATTGTGAATTTTAAATGTTTTCATATTAAAAATGAAAATGGAAGAAAAGCAGCAAAAAAATATACATACCATTTAAGATGGTCCCATAGCTGAAAATATTGTGTGTAAGTGATTCACTATATTCAGAAGTGGAATTTTTGATCTGTTAAACTGAGAACATTCTGAGTGGCCTTAAGTCATTAATGATGAGAAAATCAAAATGATGATCAAAAAATACTGGTCACATGGCACAGGTCTCTACATATCTCTCATGAGCATTGTAAGAGATTTGAAAACACTCTCTATGATGCTTGGGTGACACACATATTAACAGAGAAAAATTAATAAAAAAAATGAAAATTTGTAAAAGTATCTGGAATGAACCAATTGGAATGTCTTCCAGCAAGACAATGCCAGACCTCATATTTCTTTGCAGCATTGGTAAATATTGGTACTTCCTGGCTCAGATATTCTACTAGACCCACTCAACTTACCTGGCCTTGCACTTTCACAGTACCACTTATTTCAGTACCTTCAGAAAGATGCCAAGTTCTTGGAGGACAGAATCATGCAGCTGCCTCAAATATAGTTAAAGATAGTGGAGAAAAATGACATATAATTAGTTCATAAATCTATATACAAATACAAAATATTGTCTTTGAAATTCACTTTAAAATAATACTGAACATTTTTACTGAAGTAATATTTATGTGTTACTGGATCTGCCTGGTGGCTGAATAAGTTTCATATATCCCATGGCTTAAACAGTCAGTATTTAAGCTGAAATAAAAGGCAAGACTTTAAAATGATTCCAACAAAAGGCAGGTCGATTTTACTCACTTGAAAGAACCTTACCCCCCACCACTACGTTTGACCTCTTTTGATAAATATCTTACATTTTGTATACTTTTTCCATATATTTTATCTCATTTATGTCTTTTTAAAATTACACATTTTTATATGCACTTAGATATAAACTAGTTTACCCAGGTTATATAAAATGATGGCTTATTCTGTCAAGTCATTATAAGTGTTATTGTTATTATTAGGTTTTCATATGAGACTATTTAAATTTTTAAATATATATTATACCTATAAATGTGATGAGTTAGAATCCATTGTCAAAATGCAAGATAAATGACATGAACAGAATTAATAAAGTTTGCAATGAAAAGTAAAAAGAGCAAAAAGGATGAAGCAGTAACAATCATGCAAGCAAGCAAACAATATAGTTAAAGCAAATCAAACAGGTAAAAAGGTGAAAGAATTCCCAAAGTTTGTGTTTGTACACAAAAGCAAGGTTCAACAGTAGGTCTGTCTAGTGGTTAAGGCAGATCTGGACTGTCATATCAAAATGCAAACCATGCTATTTTGTTGGCTAAGAAAAATATTCCAGCATGTATTTTGTGTCCTTCCATCTATAAGGAGGAAAACTTCTGCAATCATTCCCCCTTTTTTGGAAAATCAACAAAATATGACTGGATTATTTGTATAAAGATTAACACAGAGAATATTTATATATGGATATACAGCCCTGTCATGTTGAAACATCAGTTCTCGTCTGGTCAGTGCCTAGAAGGGTGACTGTTTGGGAATACCAAGTGTTGTAAGTTTGGATGTGCAGGCAGTGTGATGGATAATGACTTAGAAGGACAAATCAGAGGAGTTCATATTCCAGTCAAGTCTGTTACATTCACTGATATGCAAATACTCTTAGAAAATTTATGTATTCATTTCTTCTCCCCTAGCTATGGATTAAATAACAGAACAAACTTGGTCCTATATCTTTAGTTGGCAACCAGTTTATCACAAAATAAAAGCAGCCTACTGCAGGAATTCTTCTGCCAAGTCAATCATGACTCAAAAAGAGACATAATGCATCACTCATGACAGCTAATGAAGGATATATAGATTAACATTTTTGGATTGGTTAGTTATAGATTAGTTTATGCAAATTGTCAAAGTGTTGTCTTCTATCAAGACAATATCTCATGTCTCTTTGTAGAACTGGCAGAAATTGGTGCTACTATCTCACCTCATCTCGTACCTTCAGATTTTCAATTATTTTTATCAATAGTAAATTGTCTTAATAGGAAGAACTTATAATTTTTTGGAAGCCTAAAGATGCCAAGTTGTAAGAGGATAGAATAATGAAGCTGTCTTGAAGATGGCAACAAATAGTGGAACAAAATGGCACATATGTAAGGGAATAAAGTGAATAAACCTATATATAAATATTGTCTTAAATTCACTTACAAATGATACAAACTTTTGTTCTGACCCAATAGTAATAGGATGGGCTATATAAGAAGTGAACAAGATAGGAACAGGGTGACATATAAAAGAATTGAATAAAATTGGAACATTTTGAGGTAGATATGAACAAATTAGGATACATTGACAGAAATATAGAAAGTAATTTTATGCCATTGTTAAATGCTGTAATTCAAGAGAAAATTCTGAATTTTTAGAAGGCAAAAATAACCAGAGTAAAAATGATTTCAGTAAATTAAAAAAAATCAATCTCAAAATTCAACAAAAACATCACTGATATTTGCATGTCTATGCATGTCACTCAATCTATTCATATGTAAACACACACACACATATGTATATATAAATATATATTTATGCATGTGTGTTTCTTGTATATCTATAATTATATATATATACACATGTTTATGTTCATATATGTATGCATATGTTTATACATATATATTAAGCAAATGAATATTGTGTGTGTCATAGGAAACAATTGATCTTAGAATGTAGTTGTATACAACTGTGAGTTGAGATATTCCTGAACAGGTTTAGTGCCATGCATGACATCCATATGAAAGTCTCAACCTGTTGAGGGTATTTAAGGACATGATGTTTTAAGGTTGATGTTTTGGGTTCTATGGCAATTTGCGGTGTTGGACAAAAATATCTGTAGCATAGATTTCATTTTTTTCTATACTAAATTTGTATAACTGATCCATGTGTCAAAGTATTTGATGTGTTTAGTACTTACTAATTATACATCCTAAATTTTTATGTTCTATTCAGGGCATGTGCTATCACTATTTTCGTTCCAATGCCAGATTATAGTTTCTGTTTTGGAAAGGTAAGATCAAATAAATATTCATGTAAATACTTTCAGCAGTATGACATCTGGCATATACAAAGTTTCAAATGTTAAAAATTAGAAAATTATCATCAGAAAAGAATTAACAGTGTATCAAAAATAATTGGATTATAAGAATAATCAATACCCAGTAATTCAATGTGTTTGTTTTTCAGAATCTGTCTATATTTCTGAGATGAGGTATTATGTACAGTATTTACATTAGTCGGACTATTGTCCTCATCTTTGTCGCCATATTTGTCACAACGTTTCGGCTGTTGTACGCTCCGGCCTTCTTCAGGTGGTTGGAATTTCGAACTGAACCCTTTATTTCGATCACTGGGGTAGACTGTTCTAGTTCCATGTGCCATGTTTGATGGATGTCAGTTATCAGTTATCTCCTCCTAATTTTTCCCTCTGAAAGTTCTCCACTGCCTTAACCAGGTATTGAACTCACCTTCTTTGGGTCTGTCACTGGATCTAACCAACGCCTAATTAGCAGGAGATAACTGATAACTGACATCCATCAAACATGGCACATGGAACTAGAACAGTCTACCCCAGTGATCAAAATAAAGGGTTCAGTTCGAAATTCCAACCACCTGAAGAAGGCTGGAGCATACAACAAACGTAAACAGACAAAATATGGCATAAAGATGAGGACAATAGTCCGACTAATGTAAATACTGTGTTTGTTTTTGTAATCTTTTCATTACAAGCAAGACAATAAAGGTCCTAAAATGCAAGGGATTACTGAGTATTAGAGAATATAAGAAAAACTACTATTAAGGAGAGAGAACAATAAAAGTACAAGAATTAAAAAGACAGAAGATAATGATTGACACTGCATTTGAATTTTTAATGTTGACTAGATCACATGAAGCCAGAAGAGAGTTCCACAAGTGAGAAGTATGAGAGAATAAATTTTTTGCATCAAGCCATTTCAAGTGTAAAATAATGAGACCTGTCTGCCAATCTAGTACTGCACTTAAATTCATGAAGTCAAGGTACCCTAGAGAAAAGTTCATCAGAACAATTACCATGAAAGTATGTATAGAAAAGGAAGCTACATTATAGTGATGGGAAAGTGATTGAAGCCAAGTTGCCAAGTCAGAACCAATAACATTTCAGATTTTTCTTTGGATTTTAAAAGAATCTCTTAATATGTAAGATAGATTAAGTGAGAAAAATTGCCTAGTATGACACAGGGAATCAGCTTTCCTAGCAGAAGACTGAGCAATTGATTCAATATAACCTTTCCACTTCAAGTTAGCAAATACATCACCTTTGTCAGTCAAGATTACCAGCAAACCCTTCTTGTTGAATGATATGAGCTTCAAACAGGTATTTCTTTCACCATTCTTCATGTCATATTTCTAGCAAGACAGATGGTTCATCCCAATTTGATTTTTCAGCTCTTGCCATAATTTTTTTATCAGGTTCAAATCTGATGATTGTCAGGGACATTTAAGAACTTCTTGTTCAATCAAGTTTTAATTTTCCACATTGTATATTTAGGATCATTGTTCTGTTGAAGAATCCTATCTTACCCCCTTTTTAGCATGTAGTGATAAAAAATATCCCTGCAACATGTTACAATCACCACGATGCTTCATAGATTGGAGAATATGGAGTTCCCAGCTTCATAAGTTTTGTTCAGCTCCCCTACAAACTATAAGTATAAATATTGGTCAGGTTTGATCTCATTTGACCAAAACTTTTGTTGAAATAAAAATTCTTTATTGATATGCTCATTAGCAAATTTAATATGAGCCTTTACTTCTTGCTTATATGTAATATATTTTATATATTTTCTGCCAAGTTCCTGGTCATCAACTAATTCTTTCCAAGTTATTGTTGGTTGTTGCTGACAAGTTTTAAGTGAACATGTCTAAAAAATCTTTCTTGAAGCACTGGATCTTAGTTGATATACATTAATCTCCTCTTTTTTTCCCATTTCTGATTGATCTACTGAACTGAGTTTATTGGAATCTTATCATTCTTCCACAATACTATTTCTGACTTCCAAACTGACTTTTTTTGTCTTTGGTAGACATATTGGTTCTACTGCATTCACACATAAAATGACCAAGAAGCCACACGTCGATCTCCTTGTATGTGGCCTCAAAATAAAATATCAAACATATGTAAATATTACTTCAAAGATTGTAATAGGGGATACTCATTTCTGAAATAGACATCCAATTTTTATTTTTATTTTAAACAGTGTGTATTACATCTATCAGACTACACATTCAAAAAATCTTAAAGAATATATACTCTGCACAAAGGGTCCATTGTTTATGTTTTTCAATGGTTGTGTTCTAAAGTGTATTATGTAGAAATGGTAGTTATCTTAGACTGTGCAAGAGGATGCAGCCATGATTCCATGTTGGAAGGACTACTAATACAAGGTGTGGCAGAAGTACCTCCCACATAATGGCAAGATGAATATACCATTACCACTAAATGTCTTACTATTTTATGGGAGTTATTTCTGGGAGGTATTTCTGCTGCACATTTTATGTATTGGGCAGAAAGAGGGTTTGCGTACCGAAAAGCTCATGGACCAATGTAGATTGAATTTTAAAAGTAATTATGTTTTTGGCATTTGGTCAGATTTTAGAAGTGAGTTAAGGTAAAGAATCAGACCACAGCGCCTCATATATGTAAATTTATATTGTCATGAAATCCTGCTGCTATTACCAACTTAAATGCCATCTACGTGCAAGAAATTATTCTTTCACCTTTTACAAAACTGAAATTTCCCTAAAGACTGTGATGATATTCAGTAGGTGTTCGCAAAAAGAAACCCTCAAAGTTAAATAATTGTAAATAAAAGTAGGTTGGAAGTTAGTTCTAATTCTAGAAGCATTCTAGCAATTTCTTAACCAAATATAAAAAATAAATTACTAAAACAACAACCAACAAACATAATAGTTTATTTATGGCATGGAAATTATTTTACAACATGTCATTTATAATTCAGACAAAGACTGTTAAGAAAATTTTTTCTAGAGTTAAGTGAGCACTTGTATGTAAGTATACATATACGTAACAGTGTGTTTGGTTACCAATATAATATATATATATATATATATATATATATATATATATATATATATATATAGTGATGTCAAATCTCATGATTATAAATATGTGAGAACATGTATGAAAGTTCTTTGTTCTGTGAATGTGTAAGCATGCAAGAATGTGAGTGAAAAAACTTTGCAAAGGAGAAATGTATAATACTCATTATGGTGTATCAGGTAGACATGAAATAGATTTATACTGTTTGATATGTATATGTGGACCACATAAATAGTTTTATATTGTTTGAGCTATATAAGTGGGCCACATAGATTTATGCTGTTTGATCTATAGATGTGGACCACATAAATAGTTTTATACTGTTTGATCTGTAGAGGTGGAACATATAAATAGATTAATACTATTTGATCTGTATAAACATTTTTACTGTTGGCCTAAAGAGTTGCACTTTCAGGTTTTTTACATTTTTGACTTCCAGATGCCATTCACTTTTGTTACAGCTGTCCATACCATTGCAATTTTAACATGTCTTTTTGTTGTCTTCAGAAAGGTAATAAAATATTCAGAAACATTGCATTAGTGACGACTGTGAAAAGTGTGCGAAACTGTTATATAACATTTGTTTGTTATATGGCATTGAATGCTAGTCATTCTGCTCAAAAGTAACAAAGAGACATAAAGCAACAGATATGCAACTCTATAGAAAGACTAGCAGCATGGCCCAGTGTTGCCTGTGCTTGATTCAAAAATCATATAACTCATACAGCAATCGCTATCACTTGACAAAGTATTTTTGCCCTTACTTGCCTTTAAAGGAGTGCCCTTTGCTGATGTTGCTGCATGCCTTACTTCTTGCCTATCTCACACTGCAAATTTTTTCTAAGCTCTATACTAAACATTAAATCTGTTACAAAAAAAGAACTAAACAAAATGAACACAAAACGATCAGCTTTAAAAAAGGACTCGTAACTGGAAAAAATGAATGAAAAAAGAATGTTAAGAACAAATACTTTTTCACACCCAACCCAGTTCTGCGAAATCAGAATCGACGTTGAGTTTAAGCAAGCGAATGAGCCAATTGGAGTAAAGTGCCATGGAGATTAAAATTTTTCCTACTCGTGACGAATGCAGCTATCGATTTTTTTTGCATTCTAGTTAACATTCATGTCAGTCAGCTGTTGGCTCTCATGCTGGCCAATAGAATCTTCCTAGCTATTCGTGGCAGCCGGCTATAGGCTCTCACTCTGGCCAGTAGAAAATGGCTGCAAACTACATGAAAACTGCCATAGAAGCATGAAAAGATTGATTATTTCCACTATTGATGGGAGTTGGGAAATGCAAGGTTGGTCTTGGCTTTTCCGCTAACTTGGAGCATGTGCATGTAAATTTTGGTGCAAATCCATCGAAAATTACGGCCGTGCATTCATTACACACACACACACTTTCACACACACACACACACACACACACATCCTGCCTTTTATAGATAGAGATACTGAAAATATCATGAGCTAAAGAAGGAAGTTTTAAGGAAAATCAGTATAAAGAGGATTCTTATACTTAGAATAAAAAAGAAACTATGGAAATGTCTAGAACACATAATGAAGACATAAGGCTTGGAGAATTTGACACTCACAGTACATATTGAATGCAAGTGGAACAGAGGGAAGCAGGAAATAACTTCTTTTTTTTTAAAAAATCATTTCACCCCAAGCAAGTTGATAAAGTCACTAAGATGCAAGCATGTAAGAAACTGAGAAAGTGTTAAGGTAAGAGAAGATATTAAAAGACCAGGATTCAAGAAGACAAGATTAAGGTTCGATTTAAAATTTAAAAAAGAAGACCAAAGTGAGTTCCACAAGTTAGTGGTAAAAAAGAAGAATCTATTAGTATACCACTTTGTACTTGCACATAGCAATTTCAACAGTAAAATAATGAAACCTAGCTTGCCAATCTAGACAAGATTGTGTAAATAGATAGCAGGAGTAAGAGAGATGGTGAAAAGACAAACCATACAAGAACTACAAAGGATAGGAAGTTGTGGTAAACCGTGTCTTGAAGGAGTATGACACACAGAAGATGGCTTTTTGTGAGGAGTTCAGCTATGTTTCCAAATATTAAAAAATCATCCACTTGACTTAGATTGTCATTCTTTGTTGTTATTAGAGCTTCTTCAGCTTGAGAATTAGAGATAAGCATTAAATATATTTCAATAATATGAATAAGGGAAAGTTGCCTGACAACATCAACTATCACGTGAACACATATGGAAACACATAAGATCCTTAAAAAAAAGAAAGGATCCAACGAGATGACACAAAAAGCACAGGTCTTTGATAATGACTAATGATAGCTGAAAGTACTCAAACATTGAACAACTTATATGTAGATATGTATCCGAAACATGAAAATGATCTGAAATAGGCAAACACTATATACACTATTTACATTGTTCAAACTGTTATTCTCAGCTTTGTTGCCATATTCACAATGTTTCAGCCTTTGTACTCTCTGGTCTTCTTCAGATAATTGTAATTTCGAACTGAAACCTTTATTTCGTCCACCGGCTTAAATTGATCTGGTTCCACATGGCAACAAACATGAGAACAAGAGTCTGAACAATGTAAATAGTATAAATAATTACAATACTTCATCTCAGAAATATAGACATGAATTCTATTTATGCAGGGGCCCCATTTGTGTGGCTGTAAATATGAATCTGAGAAGTTGCAAATAAAATCAACTAAATATTAAAATGAAAAAATCTAAATCAGAATTAATAGTAACTAGCAGGATCCATGTAAATTAAATTAATTTTTCTTTTAATAAAGCACTCTGTAGATTTCACTCTGTTACCATTCCCATATAAAAGTGCCATAGTCTCTCTTAAAAATGCTGAATTGTCCTAAACAGATCATGATGTCACAAAACATGATTTAAACCCACACTACAAAACTGCCTTTTTCTAAAATGACAGCACTTCCAATCCTCTCTCTGTGTCGTACTTTCATTTTGCAATAGAATTTCATTGTAAATCAATCCCCCAAGATGGTATTTATACACAAAAGAATGTAGTTAAACTAATATGGGTGTCAATGGAAAAACCATTCTCTTGGCACATCCTTTGTGGGCAGGAAGGGTAAACATTATCTTATCCTGTTTTCCATTCATAAGGTACAGCTTGTTTCGATTAATTCTCTTTAGTCTATTCACCTATGCATTGTCTGTTCTTTTCTTTCACTGAACCAAAGTTTATGAATGTTCTGAACTACTCGACCTATTTTGATCTAGAAAGAATGGATACTCAAAAGATTTCCACCAGACATTAGGTTTAATACTCCAAAATTACACCAGTTAAAGAGCGAATCAAAATGTTGCTTAAAACAAAACAGGTTTCTTGTTCACTCACTGGATGAGATAGTGGTGAAAATTAATGTACTCTTGTGCACAGGAAGAAATGAGCAAGTGACAAGATGAAGAGGCTTGAGTGAATTAACTGATATGAGATATCCCCTTAAACATTGAAAGTGGAATGATAACTTTGATTGAATAAAGTGTTCACCTCAAAATTTCAAGAAGGCCAAAGAGTACAATGGCCAAAATTTTATCAGAATAACAGCAGAGATGAATATACTATCCTCAGTTCTGTATCTATCAGATCAATTGCAGTTATAATCAAAGTCATTGTGAGCTCCACAATTTTTTTTACAGCTACTTTTTGTTAAACTTCTTTTGGATTCACCTTTTTCGCTCTGGTCACCTTCACTCCAAGGCAACTTCCCTCATCTCTCTGGGTGGCCTATCTATCTCTCTCTCTCTGTGTTTCTCTCTCTCTATATATATATATATATATGAGGCTAGATCAATGATTGGCTAATAATAATCTTATAATTATTTCCATGGAACTAACTCAGCAGTGCTACCTGTGTAGATATAGGTTTTCCAACCTGCCATTTTGCCAAGGAGAATTAACTCAACACTTAGTATAGACTTTGCTTGGGTGACATACAGTTTTAAATTCAGTGTTGTACTTCTCATAGACTGGTTGACAAGCACAGCTAGAGAGCCCAGTCTACCCAGATATTTAATCAATAACTTAGAGGAAAACTAAAGGATATTTTTGCAAAAGTGAATGTCATGTATTCCAACTCAGGTTTTTCTTTTTTCTCATTCTAACTTGCTCACCATTGCACTATGTTCATATCCAAAGCTATGTAATCAATTTAAAATTGGATTGTTCAAATAATGTATGTTAAAAGGCTCTGAATATCTTCTTCTTTTATGTGTCATGTCCCTTCAGTATGTAGAGGATCATGGCCTTCCACATCATTCTGTCTTTTGTAGCTCTTAATAAGTTTTGTCTTTTTATTATTTCTCCCAAACTCTGTTCTGCTATCCATTTGTTCAAGCCCATCAAGTATGTTACACGCTGTTTTCCTTTGTCCCATGATTTTCTAACCCCCCCCTTTCTCATTACATGCCCCGGAAATTTCAACTGCCTCTTCCTGGTGTTAAATATAATTTTTCTTTTTGTTTCCATTCTCTCTAAAACCTTGTCATTGCTCACATGTTCAGCTCATGGTATCCTCAGTATCTTTCTGTAGAACCACATTTCCGTTGCTTCAAGTCTCTTCTTCATCTTTGAGAAGATTGTCCAGAATACAGGAGGACAGATATCACATAAGAGTTCAATACTCTTTTTTTGTTTCTATCAAAATTTTTCTGTCTCTTAATACTCTGCTTAGCTTTTGGAATACATCTGTGGATCTTCAGTGTTGAACTTTCCATCCTCTGTTAGAACACTTTCCAGATATTTAAATTTCCATACCTGCTTGATTTTAGTATCCCCATTTTGTAATTTGCACTTTGGGCTCATACTTTTGCTGATATGCATTCTGTCTTTTTGTAGTTTATGCTTAGTCCTTTCATCTCATTCCTTCACTACCTTCGTTAAGAGGTTTTATAGTTTCCTTCCATGTCTGCTATCAGTATTGTGTTATAAAAAATATTCTGACAAGAAATCAACCAGTTATCCTTAGGAATGAATAAGATAACAGTAATTTCATTATTTCCTTTTTATTCTTCCTTGGTGTTTTCTCATATCTTTATTTTATCTCTAGAGTTCAACAAAATCACTTTACAGTGAAACCTAAGCCCAAGGTTAATTTTTGACTGTAAAAGAGTTTTTTATTACTTCCAAAGAATCCTTGTATTCTATCATTCTGCCCAGTCAAAGCTTGGTTAAATATATATATATATATATATATATATATATATATATATATATATATATATATACAGTGTAACCCGGATATAAGAGAGTTCTCGGGACCGAGAAGAAGTCTCTTATATCCGGGTTTCTCTTATTATATATACATTACATTAACACAGGCTCTAATTTGGGACCAGCGAACATCTCTCTTATATCCGGGTTTCTCTTATATCAGGGTTACACTGTATATATATATTCTGATTAATTAGTTTTTATTATATCTTGTGATCCAAATTAACATTATAAAATGGATGCCAACATTGATGGTCATCATTTCTGTTGCAAACAGCTTCTAATCACACACCTCTACTAGTTTTTTACTTACAGACACAAATACTGATATCGTTGTCAGCTGCCAATTACACTTCCTTTCATCTTGGTTTTCAACAGTCAACAACTATACCACACCAAACTGAACAATGAGTGAACTCTGAATAACACTATGTCAATCCACTCTACACTAAACCTACCCAAACTTTAGTCATGATTTTGTCACATTGACTCAGCTACTGGACAAAATGTTCATGCAAATAAATAATGACAATAAACTTATTTCCATTTTAACTCTTCCTTGATCCATTCTGTAATTTTGAGAAGAGTCATTATAATTTTGAGAATTTTTTGGACAATTGATATCATTCTTCTTATTCTCATTCATGTTACTATCCATTTTAAAGAAAATAAGACACCTCCTCTTTTTATGCAGATTGTACACATAATGAAGGCTATCATTATGGTGACAAAAAAACAATAAAAAGATCAATTTTCCAAACAACTGGAATTAAATTTGTTTCCTTCTCCACAGTCCACATTACAACTATTTTCTGGAGATCGTTGAAAGAAGCAATCATTATTATACATGTATAGGGTGCGATGGATAAATTGTCGTCTAAATTATGCAAAACTAAAAATAATACTGACATTTCATTTTAACAGACATACTTGCTAAAATTATACAAAAATAGCTTTAAATACTAAAGTAAATTTATTCAATAAATCAACTTTGGAATCTCTTGCATTTCTTCTGGATGGTCTTCTTGTTTAAGTTGGTGAATGCTGCCATGATCCTTGCCTTCAGTTCTTCTTTGGTGCTACAAGAATTTTTTTGGTCTCTCACTCACCTGTGCCCCACACATAATAATAATAATAATACCTCATCAAGGCACTTGATGTAGGCATCCACCTGAGGCCTTGTGGGAAGATGAATGGAGGCATAATGTTGCCATCACTAGTGATCACTTCCAGCACCTTCATAATCACCATTAGACTCATTCAACTCCTTCAGAATCATTTGCACTATCCTCAGATTGACATCCAAACACTTTGAAATGTTCATATTGAAACTTCTGGTGCAAATGCCAAGCAGTACAGCATGCCATTTCCAAATTTCTGGCTGAGTGAATTGTGTCATGGTGCTCTTTTTCTTACAAATGGTGCCCAACTCATCCTCCTATACTATGAAGGTGAGAAAATCATGAACAAACAATGTGCATTCGCAAAATTAAAAATATAAAATGGTGTCAATTTACTCTGTATATATTCAGACTAGCCTTTGTTTTATAACCACACTGTTTTAGCAAATGTTTCTTGCATTCTTCAGTTATCTTTCATAATTGGTAACCTTTTAGGAACTTTGTTCCCTAGCACAGTGTAATGAAAAGTCTACCCTAAGAATTGAATAGTCTTTAGTGCCATGTTGTGCTTGGAAATTTGTCCCTGCATTCACCTCCAGTGGGCAACCCTGAGGCCACATTATGTTGCAGGCTGTGCCAACTTCTCTCTGCCCATGTCACGGTCAATAACTGTCTGCCAGTTTTAATTCAGGCCTTCTCATCTTTACTATTTCATATAAAAAAAAAAAAATGATAACTAACGACGATCCAAAAAGAAAACATAAACCAGCCCTTAAAAAATCACCTAAACCCTTTATCATTTCATTTTCTAACATCCGAGGTATTAGATCCAATTTCTGCAGTGTGGAATCTTTCCTCATTGCAAACTGCCCAGATATACTGGCTCTCTGTGAGACCAACCTTGACTCATCTATCCCTCCTCAGACCTCTCGATCCCTGGGTACCTTCCTCTCCTTAGAAAAGACTCTCAAACCCACATGCATGGCCTTGGAGTTTACGTCAAGGACCATCTCCCACTGGCTAGAGAGCTGTCTCTTGAATGTTCAGAGGTTGTAAACTGGGGCAGGAATTGGTTGGTTAACTTTAATGCCTCAAAAACAAAACTGTTCTCTATTACTCACCACAGAGAACCATTCCTGCCCCCCATTAGAATATCTGACGCTCAACTCCACGAGAGCACCTCACATTGGCTGTTGACCTAAGATTGAACAAATACATTGAGTCAATACTTCATCCACTGCAAGGAAAGTTGGCTCCCTGTGCTGTGCCAGGAAATTTTTCTCACCGGAGTTGATCCTTCAAATCTACAAATCAACCATTCACCCTTGCATGGAGTATTACTGCCATATATGGTCTGGAGCTTTCTGTTTGTCTCAAAGTTCTTGATAAAAGCCAGAGATGGATATGCAATGTAATTGGCCCTGATCTGGCATCTTGTCTGCAGTCACTCTCTCACAGATATGCCGTCACCTCCCTCTGTCTTTTTTACAAATACTTTCATGGCAACTGCTCAGATGAGCTGCTTTCGCTGGTTCCCAGGCGTCATGAATTTAAGCCTTCTACTAGACTGGCATCTCGCCCTCACCCTTTCACTGTTGAAACTGTTAAATGTAACTGTCTCTTCTACTCCAATAGCTTCATGTCTCGCACTTCTAGCCTGTGGAACTCCCTCCCCTTTTCCTGTTTCCCTGATAGCTATAATCTCCAACTATTCAAATGTAATGTCAATCAACATCTCCAGATGCCTTGATCTATCCCCTATCCTTCTCTTCATCCTTTCTCTATCACTCCTCTCTCCAACTCTCTGTAACCCCTTGCATGCTAGTGGCTTCCTGCCTTGCTTGGGGTGAAATGCTAAAAAAAAAAGTCAAAAACACTATATTATATCGCCAACCCAAATCCATTTTTAAAGAATCAAATGTATGTTTATCTATCACAGCTGGTGTTTAGATAAAAACGTTCAGAAACCAACATGTGGACAACCACCAAATATCAATAATGTCTACTAGATGTACACACACACTTATGTATATACATTATCATCTGAATCTTGTATAAACAAACTAGAATTATGATACACTTACATACAAAGCAATACTTAGATTTTTTTCAGTTAGGATTGGAATCTGTTAATTTTTTGGAGTTGTTTATACTTGAATTCAGAATGTCATAAATTATACTAATGCTTCTTAACAAGTCAAAGGCATGTGAAGCCTGATTAACCAATGAAAATCAAACAACAAAAATAAGAATACAAGAATTTCTTTCTTTTTTTTCTCCATATATCATCCTCTGATGAAGCTTTAATAAAAGTAAAACACACACACATACACACACACACACACACACAAACATATATATATATATATATTGTGTATATTTAGGCAGCAATTTTTCATTGATGCATGTTTTCATTAAATAATAAGATTTCAACTTACATAATTTGTTTGGTTGATATATTGAAAAGTAATTGTTATCTTTGATAATGGCTTATGTAAGCTGAAAGCTTAGATTGGATTTAAACGTATCAATATGGCGATTCCCTTTCGTCCTTCAATGATAATGTTATTAAACTTATCAGACAATATGAAACATGCACCAATATATATATATATATATATATATATATATATATATATATACTGTTAATACTAATAAAATTTGTCACTTAGCTGATTGATTTTATATTCAGCAACTTCACTCGAGAGTTTTGTAGACAAACCTTTTTGTAATTGTTAATTACACTCATCAGGAGTTTTTGTTGTTTTTCTCATTTTTCATTATGCTTTTACTAAGTCTCATGTAAGTAATCAATGCACTAGTTATTGCTGCGAAGTTGATTATTTCCTCTTTTTATGTGTGTGTCAATAAATTCAGTATGTAGAACATTGCTCAAAAACTTTGCAAACTCTTTATAATAATCTAAGCAAATAAATTGGCCTTACATCAAACATTCACTGAGTAGTCAGTGGTCAGTAGGTCAGCCAATGTGGATGCAATTCTTGACTTTAGGTTTTCTGAAATAGTAGAAAATATTACCTTAAACTCACCTTCAGCTTCTCCGGTGATGAGGAAGCCTTAGCAATCAATCTGTAGCCACCATTATCTTTTATATTTGTATTGGCAGGTAATAATGCTTCATCTCTTTGATGTTCACATCAAATGTTTCAAGCAATTCATCTTTAGTTCAGTTGAAAGAAATCCAGCGTCTGAAGATTTCCTCACAGCACAAACTAGCATGAATCTTTTGAACTTTTTTCTTCTAAAAGGTAAGTTGATGCCAGGCACTGTTGGGTATCTCCGGAAAATCTCTTATCATCTTCAGGTGACATAGAACCATGTCTAAATTTAGCACATCAACATGTATCTGAAATAAAGAATCTGAAGTTTACAATGTTATGATTGGAAATCTCTGATCTTTATTCTGTGAATAAGAGCATTGATTCTTTCTGGTCAGTAAATATTTTAATCCCAATAAGTAATAAACGCAAGTTATATTTATATCCCGAACATTACTAATGGCTGACTGATTGAAAAAGATCATCAGTTTTATCTTTAGATAAGTTTAAAAATATTGTTTCACAAAATGTACTCAAAAAACTTGATTGGTCAGTCAAAAAATGTACACATAGCCCAGTGGATAAAAGTGTTTGTTGAAGTAATCCAGTGACTTGATCCAAAGAGTTGTGAGTTCAATACTTGACCGCATCTGAGGTGAACAAAAAACTTGGAGAATTGAGTTTCTAAAGGGAGATATCTGGAAGTGGCATGGCATATGGAACTAGAACAATCTCATCTGGATGATGTAATAACGGGTTCGGTTTGAAATTCCAATCACCTGAAGAAGGACGGTGTGTACAACAGCCAAAATGCTGTGAATGTGACAACAAAGATGAAGACAACAGTCCGATCATTGTAAATAGTATAAATACAAAAAAGAACTTCAACACATCTTTGAACAATTATCTTCATCTATCTTGTTTTAATCCAACATTTTGGTCTGTATTATCAGACATTCTGAGATTAAAGACTTTTATTATTGTATATATTTATTTCACTTTGATCTTAAAGCATGTTGATTACTATATAAGTGGTTCCATTATTCCATTATATACTTATATGTATAAAAATATTTTCATTTTTTACAGACATTTACTTTAATTAGCTGTTTTCCTACAAGGAAAAATTTAACATTCATTGACCAAGCAGCCAGTATAAATCTGTGTGTGCCTTTTGCATTAAAGCTGTTTGCTAGGTTAGTGTCTTCTATAAAGAACAACACTGTTGTTTGATAGCATATAAATCATCATTGCAAGTCAAAGAGTTGAATTTCATACAACTTATAAAGTATGAAGGAAATTTTCTAATTCCCTTTCTGTTGAACAAAGAACTCCAACCATTCTTTTAAAGTCCGACATATCCAATTCATATTCAAAGTAGAAGTAGAAATGATAGAATATATATATTGAGAGGGAAGGGTATATCTCACACCAAATAGAAAAAAATCAGATAATGTTGCTGAAGGGTGAGAAAATGGAAGATAACTGCAGTTGTGGTATGGTTTCCTTCCCCCTTAGGATTGTATTGGTAACATTAGCTGTTTCCCTACAAAGAAACATTATGCATTTATTGACTGAGTAACCACTACTGCTTTTGATTGAAATGTATAAAAATCTTTCTTTTCAAACAACTTTTCAGGAAACAGGTTCTCTTTGATTTACATGTGCTATCCATTTTAGTTGTTGCTGCTGTTGGTAGTCCTCAAGTGATGTGGTTTCTGTTATTTGGTACAGTTCTTTATTTGTGATGCTGTAGCACCAGTATTCAAAGAGGGACAATCTTTACCAAGCCCCTCAGTTTTCACTTGCTTAAACCTATTTTTAACCATTGGTCTTGGAGAATAATTTGGAAAGTAATAGGAAATTAAACAATATTTGATTGTACTGCCAGAATTTAACCATTCAAGGGTTATTGCATAGAATAAAAACATACCATATATATTCACATATCATGTGACCTTTGAAGACCTGATTATGAAGCTAATTTGATTACAGTAAATGGATATATAGTTTGGTTAATGTAGCCAGAGCCAGCAGTATATTAATTTTATATCTTGTGTATGATGCGACCCCCTTAAAATTAGCTTCTAAATTAGGTCTCCCAAAGTCACTTGATATGCAGGTATATAGGGTAATTATAAAAAATAGCAGTAATAATAATCAAGCACTTTCTGGGACATTTTCTCCCCCTTTTTTGTTATATTACTTTTGTTGTTATATTAAAGAGTTGGAATTTTATTTTACACTTATAGTAAAGGGTTACAGAGTAAGACACACCACCCCAAGCAATGTGATAATGTCACCAAGGCACAAGGGACCACCAGAAGTGGAAGATAAGGAAAAGACATCAGAAAGAACCAGAAACCCAATCCTAAACAAGAAATCATGTTCAAAAGATTTGAGAGAAGTGTGAGCCAGACGATAGGAAAACATATCTTCTTATATTGAGGATAAAAATATAAATAAATAGTAAATAAAAGTTCAGTTTTAGGCAAAGACATTAGAAGTTTATCATTGAAGTAGATTTTAGAAGGAAATGGAAACAAAATTCTAAACAGGAAACATGGAATAAACTCCTATTCTTTTTTAAAAGATTGATGAATGTGAACCACATGATAGGCAAACCTACCGATTTCTATTGAGAAAAAAAAAAGAGTAAATAAATATTAAATAAAAATTCAGTATTAGGTGGAGACTTTAGAAGTATAGAGTTGAAGTAGATATACGCATATCTGTTGACGCTGCTGCCTATCTGAATAGAGAGTTCCACTGAATTAAATAACTTGAAAAAAATGTTTCATCATACAACCAGGGTAATGGCATTTCCCTTGAAATAAAACACAAAATTGAATGACCATCTGTTGATTATGATTTTCTAAAATGCCAGGTAGAAGAGAGCCTGACCATCAGCACCATAAAACTTTCAGATCTCGAGGTCCCTTAAAAGATACCATGTGTACACAATTATATAAGCTGAAGAAAGCTCACAGCTGCTTTTGAGAGATTAAAATATTAAAATACATTTCATATATCTTATTATTAATTGAACTATTGTTTTTGTTAGATATCGCATACACCTGAGGAAAAGAAAAAGATGTATCAGTGAAAATATTATGTTAAAACCAACAGAATGAATACAATTTATGAAAAAGAAGACTGTATGCACTGGAATAAGATGTGCCATATATACTCGCAGATAGAGCACACTAGTAGATAGGTCACACCCTTAGTTTGGGGTTGTCAAAGTGGGTATTTGCAGTTGACTTGCAGATAGGTTGCACTGTATTTCTGGGATTTACATGGCTCTTTTTTAATGTAGTTATAAAAAATATTTATATAAAAAATAATTACCTTTATTTAAAAACTTTGCTTACATATATTAAAACATAAGAAAAGTATTTATTCATTTAGATAGAGGTATTAAACTTCATCAGGACTGAAACTCCAAAACTCTTCTTCATCATCAGTTACTGTGTAGTCATCAATGGCCACTTCATAGTAGTCGTTCAAATGATGTGTGATGCAATACTGGTAGAGGATGCAATTGCGTAAAATTGAAATGTTGGGAAAAATTCATTCTCACTTATGCTCAAACCCAAGGTACTTACCTGAACAAGTTATACACTGCCTTCTACTTTAGATTCTGTATGATGTCAAGTAAATAGGTCGCACCCTTGATTTTTATCGAAATTTTTATGAAAAAGTGCGACCTGTCTTCGAGTATGTATGGTAAATTATCTGTCAGAATAAATAGTATAAAAAGTATTTTGCTGGAGAAAAAAAATTAAATTTAGTCAAAAGTATTGAGAAAAATGTCTAGTTAATCATAATATCAAACCATTTACATCCTATATCAAACTCTCGTATTTTTTAATAAGCACAGCATATGCACCATTTTATACTGAATAACTCTTCAATTATGAAGGAAAGAAAATAAATGAATAACTGTTTTTATTGCCTGAAAAAGCATTGTAGATTCTTCTACATGTTTGATTGATCATATTAAATTATATTTTAACAGACTGATGATTGTGAACATCAGTAAGGAAATACTGAACAAAAATGAAATATTGACTCTTTACTCTAGATTTAGTCAACCCATTTTAATCTGAATTTTGTAAGGGAAAAAAAATGAAAATTTCTATGTTTCACTTCAAGAAAAGAAAAATTAAATAATCATGGATATCATCTTTATGTTCTCATTATTCTATAAATAAGATCATTATTTGATCACGAAACATTAAATAACTATGCTTATTTTTTAATATATAATAACAAAAAGAATATTAGTCACTCAGGAGAATCAAAATTGAAATAAGAACTACCAAATTTATCTCAAAAATGGACTTAAAAATATAAAGAAAAATCAGACAGAACCAGAAAACAAAATCTTAATATGGCAAATAACAACAAAAAATAAAAATAAAATCAATGAAGACATAATTATAAAAAGGACTATTAATTTTGATATTTTGAAGATAAAACCCTCTGATAAAAAAGCTAGATTTCTTTTGTTATTTGTATTTTGGATTGCACAGCTTTAATAGGTTCATATGCATTACTTCAAGAAAATATAATTTCCTCATCCAGCACAATTGAGATTACTAAAAGAACAAGAGTTAACCCTCCAAAACAAACAATTTTTTTTAAATCAAAAATGTTAATTAATGTTAGATAACCAAATCTCCAGCTGAATAAACATAAAATTCAATATCATCAACAAATTGCTCTTCTTCTCAATTCTTTTCCTTTTTAATAATTCTCAGAGTATCTCTCTCATGTATTATATCAAGTGAATAATAACCCTACATTATGGTGCTTCATTGAACATTTGGTTAAAAGCTAGCAGAGGCCTTTTTCTGTCTTGTTTGTTTGAATAGAATTCTGTCTCTTAACTTTTTTTCTGAATCATTTCTTCTTCATTAATTTTATTATTGATAACTTTAATCAAATTTCTTTATTTTTTAAAAAAAAAATTTTTGGCTTGTCTTTTATCATCGTGCTTTCAGATGTTCCATTGTGATCAGTGTGAAAACAGAATAAAGAAACATTATCCAAGATCCAATGCACTGTGGAGTTCCTCTTTAATAAATGATGCTTTACTATGAGGCTGAAGGAACTCTTGCGTCTGACAAAGTTCTCAGACTTTCATCATTTTATCTCTACCCCATTCTGGTTGTTGTACTCCATATTGTTTTGTAACTGTAGTAGCAGTACTTCTGTTGTGAGTGTGAAATAATAATAACAATTTCCTATACCCACTCCCTTTTTAACCGCTAAGCCCCACGCAACTATACTCTTTCTAAGTGTTGTTATTTTATTCTTTTTTTTTTATTTCCAGAATCATATTTTCAGAATTAATTTTGATTGGTCTTTTTGCCATTATTATTATTATTATTATTATTATATACACTATTATTATTATTTTTCAACTAATCCAATCTCTCAGTATCCAGTAAATATATAAAAACTAGAAAGGAGTTTAAGACTTCTCACTGGGACTTATTCAACCTATATATTGAAGTAGTACAGAGAGAATTATAAGTCCTACTAGGATTCATTATTGGTAACCACAATCTTAACAATATAAGATATACAGAAATTGGTAGCTGACAAAGAAAGGAAACTACAGGAACTCCCACAGACAGTAGTAACGGAAAGCAAGAAGAAAGGATTAAACATAAAGTAGATATTTAATTTGCTACACATTAGATACCTTGACTTTAGTAAGTCATTTTAGTGCCACAAAGAAAGGCCTATTGTTGGCCTGCCTTTTGGCTAGGATGAAAGCATAGTATCTGTTCTCTCCTCATTTGAGATGAGAGAAAGTGCTTGATCTGGTGGGGAGGGGGATTCTGACTGTGACAGTGGTCAGAAGGACTGGGCAATTTTCGTCCTTGGCCCATATGTATACTTATAGGCCCCCCCGCCCCCGACAAAAAATCCAAACAAACCTTGTATCACATTCTGCTTTAGTTGAGTCGTCAGGTAAACATCTTATCATAGACCACCCTGTAGTTTCAGGGGTCAGTCCCATTGTTATAAACCTTCAATTTTTATTTTTTTGTGTGTCAGCCCTGAAGGATAAAGGGAGTTTGTTAATAAACAGATTATTAAAGAAAGAAACTAATTCTCAACCTGGTTTGAGGCTTAGAAATAATTATAGACCTATACAGACAAGAAAATTCATTGCAGCAAGTTCAGGAATTTAGTGCTGCATACAAAATAATTTGTCTCATGACATTGTCTTAATCTTTCTCAAGATAACAGCAACTCCTTTTTGAAACAAAGGAAGTTTGTATATTTACTCTAGTGATATGACATCTTGTCAATGTTTGCATTATTTTATGTAGATGCATTCAGATATTTTGGCCAGGTTGAACTTTCATGTCTTGCAAAAAAAATGGACAAAAGGACATTTTATTCTTTGATATCGTCAATATTTTAACTACCTTCACTTCTTGGTAATATTTATTGTTTTAAAAAGCAATGATTAGAATTGTAATAAAACCTAAACATATGAAAATTTATTTTCTCTGTTCTTGAGAATTGACAATAAAAATAATAAACGCTATTTATTAGATTGTTTATTTGCACTATTTGTTATATTGTTTATTCGAATGTTTGGCAAAATATTAGCTCATTGCCAACATTATAAAATGGAAAATTATAAGGATTTCTTTCTTGTTGGTTCACATATCTTAATAATTTAGTAAGTGTTTATATATTTATGAATGATTTTTTTTTCATATTTATTTCTTTACAAATTGCTAAATGATAAATATTACATTGTATTAGTCTTAATTGTATTAGCTTTTAGAATGTTGTAAATATGAAATATTCTTGACAATCTAATGAATATATAGAGATTAAATAATATTTTTGTTGTAAATTCTCAAGAACAAAAAAGATGTATAAATTCACTTTCATCATGTTTAGGTTTTATTACAGTTCTAATAATTACTTTTCAAAATTACAAACATTGCCAAGGATGGAAGCTAGTTAAAATAATGTCAATATACATAGCTAGTTAAAATAGTGTCAATGGAGAAACCATCCTTTTCCCACTGTTTTTTTTTTTATTTTGATGTAGGGAGGATTGAAGGTTCAAGTTTGGCAAGGTTTGTATATTTACTCTATTGATATGATACCATGTCAGTGTTTGCATTACATTGTGTAGATGCATTAAGATTTTTTAAATATTTTAACACACACACACATATATATATATATATATATATATATATATATATATATATATATATATATATATATATATATAACTTTTGTGACATACAGCGGCTGTTAATAATTAAGTATAACTCAAGATTTCAATGTTAAATAAAAAAAAGTATTTAATTACAACTGAAAATAAATACTTAACAAGAACAAAGAAGTAAAAGTCAACCAAAGATAATTAACCATTTCAGTGAATACCTTTTTGGTAGCACGGCTTGGCTTAACCTCCAGTAAATCCTAAATCAAAACCCAAATCATTGACACACAATAATTCACACTAATTCAACTGGATAGTTCCAGTCAATAGTCACTGCAGTCAGTAGCCTGACATCACTATTTATACACCTGGTGTTAAATATATATTCAGAAGTCTAGAGTATCACACTCAAACCTCAGTACCAGTAGTTACTCATTTTCTTCCAAATGACAATTACATTTGTTATATATTCTGTCATAGATAACGAATTTTGTAAAAATAAAACCGTTTTCAGTACATAATGAAGTCTATTTTCATTTTTTATAAGAAAAACCTAACAGAGGAATTGCAACATTAATAAATATACTTATCAATGAAGAGGTTGAGACATATAAATAATAATAGTTGTAACACTAAAGACTTGTAAATAAATCTGAAAAAATAATTGGTTTGAAAGTAAATCTGAAAAATCCAGCCAATCAATATTCAGTTACCAAACAATATTTTATCTTAATAAATCTAATATTTATTCATAACACTGATTCCGGAAATGATTTCCATTATTTGTTCCAGGACACATGGCACAGTGAATAAAGGCATTAGTTAGATCCAGTGACAGGACCCAAAGAGTGTGAGATCAATACCTGGTTAAGGCAGTGGAGAACTTGGAGAGGGGAATTAACAGGAGGTAGCTGATAACTGACATTCATTAGACATGGCACATGGAACTGGAGCAGTCTACTCCAATGTGTGAAATAGAGGGTTCAGTTCCACATTCCAACCACCTGAAGATGGCTGGAGCATACAACGGCCGAAATGTTATGATAAATATGGTGACAAAGATGAGGACAATAGCCCGAATAATGTAAATAGTGGACTTCTCCATTATTTTAAATAGTGAAATTTCCAGGCTGGGGTTTATATAACTTTTATGGTTTACTATAATAGGAATGTCAACACATGTACACACTAAAAATAAACGTTTATAGTAATAAGAAATATCTACATGTATACATGAAGGGAAAGGGTATGGTAGCAAAGAGCAATAGAGATACAAGTAAACTAAATCAGATAAGAACAGAAAGTAGTAAGAAAAAACTGATATAGATTTGATGGGAGTTAGATAAGGAGAGACTTTAACAATGATAGACAAGATTAAACAGAGCTCAGTTAATCTTTGTATGAAGAAAAATTAGATCTGAACAACTCATAATAGCTTGTGAGATAAGAACAAAGATTCACAGATTGGCAACTGAGATAACTATACTAATCATATAGTAGGCATGTCAATAAATTCATAGCCTAATATGCAATAATGGCATCTCATATTTACAGGAACCAGTTCTATAAAGTCAGGTAATTAGGAACTTATTCTGCTTACTTTCTTTTCAATCTGAGATCGGAAATAAATATATATATTTATATAGCATCAAAAGAATTAAACCATTTTGATAATTTAATAGAAAACATCTGTTTCTTAAGATATTTTCATATTGAAATTCTTTTCTCATTATATTTTTCTTCAGAAGTATGAAGCTTTTTGATTCTAGTGTCATCAGCTGTGTTATAGTTTCTTATCCATATTCAAACTGAATTGCTGCAGTCCCAAAGATCCAATGGAAGACATATCAAATTTATGACTAGAAGATTTGCCACATTTTTAACTTCAAGATGATTTCTTTTGTCAGAATAAATTATGTTCCTAATAGAAAATCCTCATTCAGCCTCTGCAGAACTTACAGCAATGGTATTAGCCATTATATATCAGCTATTAATATATAAGATTATTTTCAAATAATCCAACAACCAGTTTGTTAAGCTTTTAAGAATCAGCTCACATGAACTGATATGATATGACCACTGCTAATAGGTAGTTTTCTCTAACAATGTAAATTGCTACAAATCTAAAATATTAGCCTGAAAACTCAAGTCATGCACTTAAATAGCCTCAATATATTCATATGGATGTGTTGCATGGTGCCAAACACATTCAGAAATATCTAAGCTGTCAGCTGTATACAACCACTTTCTCAGATCAAGGGTTAAAAATGGCTTTGAGCAAGGGAAGCTTATGGGTTTTAACAAAGATCATACTTTTTTGAACCCTCTGAACTGGCACTACAGAATTAGAAAGAACTGTATCAGATAAAAGAAACTGCATCACTTGAGGGCTACCAACAGCAGCAATAACTAAAGGTGATAGTACATGTAACTCAAAGATAAAATAATGACATAATGAAGATGTTGACCTCTGACACTGTTTTAAACAAAAGGCTAGGAAGGAAACCCTCATCAATATTGGAATGAGCAATTCCAGTTACTGAACTTGAGAAATATTTGATAAATTTCAACAGAAATCAGGACTGGCTGCTTGGTCAATGAATGTCAAATGTATCCTTGCAGGGAGGAAAAGTTTAATATTACCATTAACATTACCAATAAGACAAAAAGCATTTTCTTTAGACAATAAATATTCTTCCTTTATCATAATCTTCTTATTTGTCAATATACTTCATTCAGTGGTAAACTGTGGATTGCAAATCAGAGGTAACAAACTCAAACAAGTGGGGAAATTTAAATATCTGGGAAGTATTTTAACAGAGGATGGAAAGAGCGACACTGAGATTCAAAGACATACTGGGAAAGCCAAGGAAGCATTCCAAAAGCTAAGCAGAGTACTAAGAAATAGAAAAGCTTTACTAGAAACAAAGAAAAGAGTACTAAACTGTTACTGTATGGTAGTGAATTTTGGACAATCTCTTTAAAGATGAAGAGGAAACTTGAAGCAACAGATATGTGGTTCTACAGAAGGATGCTGAGGATGCCATGAACTGAACATGTGAGTAACAATGAAGTTTTGGAGAAAATAGAAACAAAAAGGAAACATCAAGAAGAAACAGTTCATATTTCTGGGGTATATATTGAGGAAGGAGGGTTTAGAAAATCTGATACTCACAGGACAGAGGGACAGAGGAAAACAACATATAACATACTTAATGAGTTTGAGTAAATGTATGGTGGAACTTGGGCTTGAGAAAAATAACAAAAAGTTTACTAAGAGATACAAAAGACAGGAAGTTGTGGAAAGCCATGATCGCCTACACCCTCCAGGAACATGGCACACAAAGAAGAAAGTTTGAATATTATATAGAAAAAAATTTAAAACAAAATTTAGATAATAATATGTGAAAGGCTATTGACTTATTGTTCTACTCTCATCCACTCTATCTGATATAAGATTTCATCATACCCACATTCAGTCATCTTCTAAATCTGAGTCATTGACATTGGCGTAAAGAGAGAAACAAACTCAAACCGAAGGTTATTTATAAGTCAATTCCAACCCCAAAGGCTTTATCTCAACTTTACCTCAGAAAGATCATCTCTGCCATGAATATCTCTAATACAGAGGTTAATATCTTTACATAGTAAACGTTAGATAAATTCCTCATAAATCTCATGCTGTTTAAGATTATTATGATGCCTTGGCCTAAGGACTCTCAACAGACACTGCTAGTCAATACAGTGTGTATTCTGTTGGAAGCCAATTTTTCTTTTGCTCCAGCAAACCACAGGAAGAGAATCACCTGCATCTATGACAGTGTCTTAATAGTCAGAGAGTGTGAGATCAACCAGCTGGAAGATATTGGCTATTGCACCATTTGCAGTTCAGTCAAATCACAGTGTCTTCAAAGAATTCACACAGGGCTGGCATGGAACTCTTGCTAGTAATTCTTCTGCATAATTTGATGCCAACAGGCCATTTTCTTCTGAGGAGACCTTTGTCAATGTTTATACCAAATTTTAAATGCTTACAGATAGAAACAGCATGCAAATATAAAAGACTTGTTTAAAGGCACCCAAATCTTAATTACAAAGTCATCTTGATAAGCAAGAATCTGCATTTAGTGGTAAATGCAGTATCATTAGAAAAAAAAAAGAGTACTTAACTGTCATGTAGTTCTCCTATATGGCAGTGAATGCTGACTACCTCTCTAAAGATACAAAAGTGACTTGAAGCAACAGAAATGAGGTTCTACAGAAGGATGCTGAGACTACCATAGACTGAACATGTGAGCAATGACAAAGTTTTAGAGAAAATGGAAATGAAAAAGACACTGGAATTTCTAGGAAGCATAATAAGGAAAGAGGGCTTGGAAAATTTGATACTCACAGGAAAACTCAAAATCAAGAGACACAGAGAAAACCAACATATGACCTACCTAGAAAGCTTGAGTAAATTGATGGCAGAACAAAGTTTAGGAGAGATAACAAAAAGACAAAATTTATTAAGTGCTACAAAGGATAGGAAATTGTGGTAATATCTTCATGTTAAAATGAAAGAACTGTTTGCCTTTTTATTAACACTGGCATTACAAATCAAAGAGTTTGAATTACATAAAATATAAGGGAACATTTTTAATTCCCTTTTTGTTGAACAAAGAAACCCAACCATTTTTTTTAAACTCTGGCTTGAAGAATGTAAGAAATTCATATCCAAAATAGAAGTAGAAAAGGGTAGCAGAATATATATTGATAAGGATGAATGTGTCACTCCAAATAGGTATGGTGGAGTAATGGATAGTGGCTCAGATTGAGGAGAGCCGAGTTTGAATTCCATTTGAATCCATTACATTCAATTACATGTTAATATCCTTGGGAAAGATATGAATCCTCCTCTTCTCCCCCCAACTATGGGTAAATAGCAGAGCAGACTGGGTTCTATAACCTTGGATGGCAACTGGTCTATTGCAGAAAGAAATAGCAACCTACTGCGGGAAAAAAAATTTGCTTTGTCAGTCATGTATTGAAAGATACAGGATTACCTCAGTGTGTATCACACATGCCACATGCTACTGAATATTGCTGAAGAGTGAGAAAATTGAAGATAACTGCAGCTATTTTCATGTCAAGCTTGTGTAGGTCCCAGTATGGTGTGATTTCCTTTCTCCTTAGTATGGTAATGGTAACATTAGCCATTTCCCTACAACTACTTTCGATCAAAATTTATAAAATATTTCTCTGGAAACAATTTTTGAGCAAAATAAGTTTCTCAAGTCCCAGTACCTGTTATCACTCTTTTTCAGTATTAATAAAGTGTTTATTTCATGTTTCTTCTATTTTTAGATATATAAAATGTCTTCCTTTCTCACATTTTCCTATACCAGGTTCTATAGGTCCCCCTATTTGAGTCTTAGGGGCATACACTCAAAAGGAGTTGGCCCCAGGCTTCACCAAAACATCACCAACCAAAAACTCATCCTTAAAGAATTTAACTGCAAATTTTCTGGTAAATCATAAGTATACTAAGTAAAGGATTCAGCACTAAGATGACCTACAGAGGCTGGTATGCCATTAAGCAAGAAGAAAACAGTCATATAGGAAGAAAATAAGTAACTAACTACCAACAGCAAGGTTTGAATGTGACACTCTGAACTTATGAATATATGTTTTCTGCAAGGTGTGTTAAAAGTAGTGTCAGGCTACTGACTGCAGTGATTATTGAGTGGAACTATCCAGTCGAATTAGTGTGAATTATTGTGCATTGATGATTTGGGTTTTGATTTAGGATTTACCGAACCTTAAGTCAAGCCATGCTACTAATATGGTATTCACAGAAATGGTTAATTATCTTTGGTTGACTTCTACTTTGTTATTGTTAAGTATTTATTTGCAGTTGTAATTAAATACTCTTTTATCTCAACACTGGAGTCTTGACTTATAATTAATCATTAACGGCTGCCATATGTTATAACAATAACAAACAATGGCTAGTACAGATTTAGAATGTCTCTTTCTGATTCTAAGTATAAGCTTTTCTTTTGTTTTCATTTTCCTTAAAAAAAAATTCCTCAAAATTCTATAAAATAGTAACAGAGTTTGATGTGCCATTAAACAAGAGAAATCAAAACAAACCATCCTGCCATTCCAAAGCATTTATGTGAATGCAGACCTAATGGTATCAGCTGGAATTTAAATTCTATATACTAATACCACTTTCCACAACAATAGCCACTATGCTACATGCACAATATCAATATTTAGTCGAAGTAACAAAATCAACTTACAATGTTCAGTCATTAAAACAGTATTTGGAATAAATAAAAGCCTTCTAAGAATTCTAGACATAGTGTTAATTATTGTACTTCTATATCTATCTAAATGCATCAAAATTTGTCAGATTGATTTCTAGTCAAATTTTCTTTTAATTTTATTTTCACTCCATTGATCTGCAAAATATCCATAAGTATTTCTTACCCAACCAAAACACATTAATGAGTAAAACACAATCTGCATTTTTTTTTCTTAAATCAACTTATCAGTTTTAGAACAAGTTGTTTCCTATCAAACAAAAAACTTAACAGCTTTTACTCCCTTTCTTTCCATTTCATGAAATCATTTTAAATTTCTTTTTTTACATTTCTCCATTTTCTTCTTTTCTTTTCCTCACCTTATTCATCAGTTAAGAGGCTTTTTAAGCATCATCAAATCTAGTTATTCTCACGACTGTTTCATTAAATTTAAAAAGAATTCTAAAAGTGGTATATCAGTGTGAAGTGTCTGACAGGTTGAATAAATATATTACAGTAAATAAATTTTAAGCCAAGTAAATACTTGTTTTCCCTTGTATAACTTTCCTGACCATTTGCAAAAGATCTATATCTTTATTCTCTACTTCTCCTTTTATGTACCATGTCACTTCACTATGCTGGTGATCATGGCTCTTAATAATTTTTTCTTTTTGTTATCTCTCCTGTTTATGGCCACATCATGTTGAAACACCAGTTCTGACTAAATCACATAATCAACATCAAGCGTGGTGAGTACCTAGATAGGTGACTACTTGGGAATGTAATGTAAGCTTGGCTGTGTGGGGGGTGTAATAGGTCATGTCTTGTATTTGTTAAGCTGAGTTCCAATTCCAGTTGGATTCGTTATATTCCCTTACATGCAAATACCCTCGGGAAAGCTATGAATCCACTTCTTCTCCCCCAGCTATCAGTTAATTAATCAGACTTTTATCACTAAACCATTATTATCAGAAAAAAAAATCTTACAGTCTAAAAATATTTTCTGGCTGTAAATCACCTGCAAAGAGTTGATAAGCCATAAAAAATGAATTAAGAAATCAATCATCTCTTCTAAATGTTTTTGCCCTATCCATTTACTCAAGTTATGTAGGTTATTTGTTTATTTGTTTTTTTTACTGTTGTCCCTCTTTTGTACAATCGGTTCTGTGAGTATAAAATTTTCCAAGTTCTCTTTCCTTTTTAAATACCCTAGAAAATCCATCTATTTCTTCTGAAGTATAAGTGTCTGTTTTGATTCCATTTTTGCTAAAACTTCATTATTGCTCACATGTTTGGTCCATAGGAAAACTGATTCACTTTTTACCTTGCAACATATTGTGAATGTTTTATTTGAAGCTTTTGCACAATATAGAAAACAACTAAATCGAAGAACGACACTGAAATATGAAAAAAAATAATGTTTACACTAAATGTACATCTAGTACAACAATACTGCAGTAGAGTGTTACTGTATGGCATTGTATGAGCTGAAGAAAAAACAAGAAGTGAAGTTCATAGTGTTATGCAAGAAAGATAACAGTTAACCCTAGACTTGAAGAGGTCAAAATTGTAGCGATTGGGAAAACATTCTGCCAGATGTTTATTCCACAAAGCAGCAGTTCTTGGGAAGAAACTGTCCGAGTAAAACCTGCTTCTTATTAATGGAATACAAAGGGAATTCGGATGATTCCTCCTTAAGTATGTAGCATGGCAGTAGGTCCCAGCTGCTAAGGTCAGTGCTGATCGAACCAAAGAATGTAGGTCATCAGAACACATGCCATGGAAATAGTGATAGTCAGAAGACTGTAGCATTTCATCCGTGGGGAAGGTGTTGTAGAGTGAAAAATAATTCATCACCAACCAAGCCACGTAGACATTTTTAAAGGCAAATATGAACTGGGTTACTCTAGCTCAGAAAAATAATATTCTTTAGTTCATATAGATATAGCAAAATATTAATATTAAACATAGGAGACAGTGCAAGTTGCTCGATCAATGAATGCTGAATGTTTCCTTATAAGGAAATTGCTTATATTACCATTACCACTGAAAAAATATTATGATTTTTTTTTGATAACGTATTCCTTCAGGATGGATGATTTTATTTATTATCTGTGAATTATTATGACTTCTTGGGAAAATTAGTGAAATTGTTTCCTGTTGCCTGCTCCATGGTCCTGAATTCAGAGTTGTACTTCTCTAAGAGTGCCCCCCACTCAAGCCCAGAGAGACCAATCAACTTTACTATTTAACCCATAGTGTTAAGTAGTGTGGAGAATAGATGAATTCATGCCTTCCCTAAAATCCAAAGAAGGATCTGTAATGTAATCGATCCTGACCAATCATCTATACTTCAGTTAATTTTTACAAATATTTTTGTGACAACTGCTCTGACAAGTTTTTTTTCCCAGTGCCCTGACTATATGAATTTAAGCATGATACTAGATTGGCAACTAGGTCCCACCCTTTTACTGTTGAAATAGCTAAATGCAACCACCACTTCTACTCCAACAGTTTCCTTTCTCTCACTTGCCACCTGTGGAACTGTTACATACTCCCTCTTCTGGGGAGGTCTTGGCCATTGTGCTAAATAAGCAAAATGTTTTATAACCCTCTTGTTCCAGGGGGTCTCTCTTTGCATTGATCTTGAAGCAATCATAATAAAGTTGTCTTCCTTTCTTTCTTCTTTAAGTGGGGTGATCGCTAGTTGGTATTTATACCAGAAGTAAAATGAGAACTTCAACAAAAGGGATTTGAAACTTATCTATTTTATTAAGCATATCAACATGTACATTTTTAACTGGCCAGTGGGGTCATTCTATCACTCCCACTGGGGAGCAAGTTCCCCAAGACACAAAATAGCCACATCTACTGTGTATGACATGTAGAAACAACTCCCTGAAATCACTTTCTATCTCTCTAAAATCTCCACGTTCAGCTCAGCCAATCAAAATCAACATCTCTATTTAGTCTACCATCTGACCTTAAAAGTCAGCCTCAGGAGGTCTGAGCCAAAATGCACAATCAGGTTAGTTTGCTTACTGTTAATACCTATCACCCTTCCCTTCACTATGTCCAATGAGTGTCAAATTTTCCAAGACTTCTTTCTTCATTATGTATCCTAGAAATTTTAACTGTCTTTTGCTGATTTTAAATATAATACATATATTTTCCATAAAACTCTATTGTTTTCATGTTCTGTCCATGACATTCTCAGCACCTTTCTGTAGAACCACATCTTTGTTGTTTCATCTCCTTCCTATACATGTCCTTTTTGTTAACATTTTGTCTAAAAACTTTGTCCTTGCTCATATGTCCAATCCATGGTAACCTCAGCATCCTTCTGTAGAAGCACATTTCTGTTGCCTCAAGTCTCTTCTTCTACTGTAAGAAAATTGTCCAACGTTCACTGGCATATAGTCGAACTGATATTACATTGCAATTGAGCACACTTTTCTTTTTCTGTAAAAAAATCTCCTGTTACACTAATTTTATAATTGTAGCACATGGTCACAAGTATAAGGTATGTGTTGAGGGTCAAACTCATTATGAGCTTGCTGAACAGTAGAATGTGACAAAGTGCCATATAAAGAATAGTTTTTGTTTTTATTTATTTTTCTCAGTCCACTGCAAGACTCTGGTATCCACTAGGTCTTCCATGGATTCAAATGACATTCATTAAAGGTTAGTCAGACATCTTTTTTCAAGAATGGTTACTTTGTGGAACAACATTTCATGTGGATACTTCCCTGGACACTATATTAACTTCTTATAATCACTTATTATCTATCCTTCTTATCTTCATAATCTTCACTTCCTACTTCCTATTCTTTCAGTAATATCACAGACCTCAAATCATCATAGCCATTTTAACAGTAACCCTCTACTCTGAGTGACTTTCAAATCTTCTACTGAGTTAACTTTTGTATTAAAAAAAAAAAACTTAGTAATGACAGGGTTTTAGAATTCAGAGTTGTTCTTCTAGGCTGTTTTTTTTTTTTTGTCATTTTACTCCAAGCAAGGCATTGCAATGTTTTTGTTAAAAATAGGCAAGAATTAGGAAGGCTGTAATTAGAGAGATCCTCAAAGTAACAGAAGACTATTTAGAGAAAACAAAGAAGACGTTTAAATACTCATACAGAGAATAGAAAAACGTGAGTAAATCAACTACTACTCAAATCCCATTCTAATGTGGCTACTTGCTATATTTATAAGTAGGAGCAGTCCATTATTACAGTAGTAGGGGAGAGCAGGAAATACATTGAGTTCAACGTTACGACGCAAGGCAATAATGCTACTAAGATGCCAAGGTTCACTGATTGAAAAAGAGAATGAGAAGACTATAGAGAGAAGAAAGGACAATAAACGAACAGGACTCAGGAAGACAGAAGATTGCGATTGACACTGCATTTAATTTTAAGATCATAGGTAGCAGGGAAGCAATTAACGAGAAGAGAGTTCCAAAGATGGAAAATGCAATAAAAGAGAGTATCAGAATAGAACTTACTGCTACATCTTGCTATTTGAACAGTAAAAGGATGAGACCTAGTTGCCAACCGAGTAGCATGCTTATATTCATGTAGTCAAGGTACCAAAGAGAAGAACTCATTAGAAAAATTGCTATGAAAATATTTATAGAAAAGGCAGTGGGAAATGATGTCAGAGTGGTGAGAAAGTGACTGAAGTTGAGAGAAAACCCAGTCTTCTGTGGTATTTTACACAAAGCTTGGTGAAGAAGAGATGGATTCAGCCCTCTCTCATGATGACCAAAATCTCAACTCAACCTACTGATTCTCATTTTCTGTGCTAATAACCATTAGGCCACTACCACTTTTGAAATCAAATTTCAGAAATATGTAATATAATCATTGGCTGGATATATATTAACATTTTTATTTTTCACACTTCAACCTCTCTCTCAGAATGTGGTAAGCCTCTCACTGCTATATCACTACTACCATGGAAAGTACTCAGACACATTTCATCACCTGGTTCCACCAGGTCTGACCTTTATGGCTAGAACCCACCATGCCACTTACATAGTAGCAAACCACCCACATTCTGTATTCTATAGGTAAGAAGTAAGTCCCACTCAAACAGCTTCTTCCTGTTAACCACTGCCCTATGGGACAGATTCCCTAAAAGATGTTTACCCAAGCACTACAATAGTGTCCACCGTTATTTTCACCCTCCTAGCCATATAAAATACCCTTTATCGCAACCTTCTACCTTGAGTGGCCTTGTACAGGTTGAACCTTACTGCAAAAAAAAAACTCCAAATTCCATCAGTTATGATCAATCTGTGTGTGACTTTGGAGCCTTCTTTGAATATGGATTCTACATTCTCACAAAGATATATACACATCCTCATCTCTGGGTTCATGTGTATATATATATATATATATATATATATATATATATATATATATATATTTGACAATTCTAGAAAGAAATTCGGATTACCAACACACAAACAGAGAATGTCTCATATCGAGAATATTTCACATTGAACATGAAGAAAAATTAATTATTTTTAATAATATGTAGAAATCTCCACTTTTACCTGAAGACGGTCGCGAGACCAGAAACACTAGCGGCACCTCTCTTCTCTTCTTTTTAATATACATACTTTTCTCTTGTTGGAACCACTACAACATATTTCTTATATATATATATATATATATATATATATATATATATATATATATATATATATATATATATCTGTCATACATATCTTTCCCACACATGCAATTGGTTTAATTATATTCACATGTCAGGGCAGCCACTGATATTGATACTAGGAGATCATCTCTCAGGTCAACCCTGCACCTGTCTTCTTTCACGTCATCTGGTGTAAGTCATACACTACAGGTATAGCTATATGTAAGGTGATTGTTCTATACTATCATCTTTCAAATAATGGATTAAAGCACTTCATTTTATATAAATGGTATGATAGAAACACCTCTCACATATACCTCAAAGAAATAGATCCCATGTAATGCTAAATCATTAGTGTTAATGGTATCTTCATCTAGCTAATGTTTTACCATTATATTGGAGGTTTTTCTGCTGTACCCTGTATAATGGAGACTTGCAGATGCAGTTCATAACACTCATGTTAAACATTGAGTAGTATCAGTAAGTAAAAACAAATTTTGTATTCCTCTGTTATGCACTGCTACATCTGGTGATTTCTTCATTTCAACATTGAATTCAAACAAGCTATTTTTTATACAAGTAGAATAAAAAGCAATAACAATTATTGTGAAGCAATAACATTAAATAGAAAGCTAATTATTATTATGATAGCAAAAGAAATTTAAACAAAAAATGGCATAAAATGAAAAGTTTGTTGCCTCATTTTTTCTACAATAATATTTTGAAATTCTATGAAAATTGTGTGCAATTTACAAACAAGAAAGAGGCACAGAATCAAATTAGATTTAATTTGAGTGGAAATCCAGTTTGAGTCTATATTTATACATCACACATGCAATTGTTTTCTTTGAGAAATTTGAGTGAAAGAAATGAATGACTTTTTTTTAATTTTAACGTTTATATTTTTGTTTGGAATTTTTCTTTTTATATTTTCATTTATCCTCCATTTTGAATTGAAGCAAATCATGATTTTATTTCTTTTTTCATCCAATAACGTTTTTCTTCCTTTTTTTTTTTTTAATTTTTTCATTTTTGTTCATTTTTCTGTTAGTTTTTTTACTCAATCTCTTCTTTCCACTTCTTTTAGCACAAAATCACAAGGCAGAATTAAATACCTTTTTAATCTTCTGTTTTATCTTAAAAGGTTTTTTTTTTCATTTTACTAAAATGCAACCAACTGTTGTAAATATTCCTTTTTTATCAACTTCAACAAGGAAAAAAATAGATTCATTCAATGTGTTGTGGTCCAGTCAAGACATGATTAAATGAAAGATTTAATTAATTTTCCTTTTTTCCCAAAATTTAATTAATTTCCTCATTTAACAGTCAAAACACTTCCTGGATAACATCTTACAACAACAGAATTTAAGCCAAAGATTTTCAGAGATAATATTATTCTGTATTCCAGATCAACAAATTTTGACCTTACCGTGTCTATCAATTACTAAATTTCCCCATTTGTTATGATCTTAGCACATTCCTTCAGAAATTAGGTGGTCATGGCTCTTCACAACTTCCTGTAGCTCCTAGTAGTTTTAGTCTTTTTACTATCCCTCCTACTTCCTGTTCTGTCTACCATTTGCACAAGTTCATTCGGTAGGTTACTTGCTGCTTCTCTCTGACCTACTTGTCTTCACTATATCCTGAGGTTATCAAATTCTCTTTGTCCTCTTTCTTCATTTTGTCTTTCAGAAATGTCAAATGTCTCTCTCTGATTACCATGAATTTTCCTGGGTATATCAGAAAATAAGATGTTTCTATATATTTTTCTAAATTTCTCTGTCTCTCTCTCTCTCTCTCTCTCTCTATATATATATATATATATATATATATATATATATATGTATATAGGGTGTATCAAAAATACTTTTACAAAATTTGGTGGCATCATAAGATGGGACTCCAGCACATTTTAGTCACATTGTTTGTGATGCACTGGCTGGCATCAACCATAAAAGTTAGATAGGTAGGTGAGGATCAGTTCTATGGCCGTCATGTTCCCTCAACCTCTGTCCTTTTGATTTTTATATGTGTGGCTACCGAAAACAATTGGTTTATGCAGCAGATATTAATAATGCAGAGACACTTCATCAATGTGTCAAGGGTCCCTGTAAAACCATTTGCCACCATGTGGGAGTATTTAAAAGGCTCTGTCAGTCAATAATCCAACAGGTGCATGCATGTGTACTAGCAAGTAGAGGACACTTTGAACATTTGCTATGAGTATGTTTATATGGACATTTTACCTTGTTTTGGTGTCAGGAACCTTCCTGCAAAGTTTACAAAAGTAATTTTGGATTGTGTCTTAGATTGGACATTTAACAATGTCTACTGTAAACTTTAAACTTAATAACTCAATAACAAAAGATTGTGGACATATGTTTATATAAATGTTTGTCACTGTTTTGGTGGGAGGAACCTGCCACCAAAGTTTATAAAAAGTATTTTTCATACACCATATATATATATATATATATATATATATATATATATATATATATATATATATTGTCAGTAAGACTTCACTGAAACATGTTTTAAGTTTGACAAACAAAACAAAGTCTGTTTGTTATATTTTTCCCATTTTAGAAATTATCTGTTGTAAATTCAGTTCAGATTAGTTGAGAAAATTATTGATCAAACTTTGTGGATAAAATTTGGTAAAAAACCTGGCTAGCTGAACTGTAAATTGATGAGACCTCACTGTCAGTCTAGTATTGTGCTTAAATTTAAAAAAAAACTCTAGGTACCATGGCAAAGAAATTATCTGAACAATTATCAGGAAGGTATTTATAAAAAAACAACCTTACTGTGGTGGGCAAGTGACTGAAGCCAAGCAGCTAGATCAGGACCAATAATATTGCTGATTTTTCTTTGGTGCTCCAGGTAAATAGCAGGGTCACTGAACCATATATGGCAGCAATATTCTAAACATGGGAGAATGGTAGACTTACAGATTTGCAAAATAGATTCCAGAAAGAAAAATTGTGTCACCCAACACAGTGAACTGACTTTCTTAGAAGCAGACCTAGCAATGAATTCAATATAGTCTTTCCACTTCTTGTTAGTTGAGAACATTAGCCCAAGAAGGTGCAATGAGTCATTTTCCTGGAGGATAGCATCAGCCATACTGATGGAAGGCAGAGGTCTCTCAGATTATTAATAGAGAGAAGTTTAGTTTTGGAGGTGTTAAAATTGACAAGGCATCTTTTGCCCCAGTTAACAACAGTCTTGAGATTGTTTTGTACATCACCTGCCATTTTGACCTTGTCAGACTGATCAGCCTTTCTATCATGCAGGAATAAATGATAGTGTCATCAGCCAAGGTCGTTAATGAAGATTAAAAACAGCCTAGGACTAAGGATGGAACCCTGAAGGATACGCTATTTACATTGTTTGGACTATTGTCCTCATCTTTATTACCATATTCACAACATATCACCTGAAGAAGGTCAGCACATACAGCAGCCAAAACATTGTGAATATGACAACAAAGATGAGGACAACAGTCTGAACAACGTAAATATTTTCCTGTGAGTATATAAAAGCTCACATATTTTCATTTTAAATAACCGGTTCTGTAATATAAAAACATCTGTGACAGTAAACAGAATTCTTGACAATAAAGGGCTCAGTGGGTATATAGAGTAATAATTATTGTATCAAATGTATGATACTTATCAAGCTAACCTTTTTTATGCAATAATATTTATGTATCAATTTGTAGAGAGAGTAAAAGCAGAGAGATTTTTTCTTTTTACAAGTCCAAAAAGCATAAAATATTCTTCCCTTTATGTCCAAAAACAATAAAGAAGAAATACCTTCCAGAGTTAATTTTATCCTTTATAACATGAAGTCTTTGAGTCTATGCCAACATTAACAACTAGTGAGTATATTTTATTAAACAAGTCAATATTTTATTGGTATTAACCAACAAATGTTAAAATTTTCAGTATATACTTTATGTGAGTAATATATCCTATCTATCCTCAATATTAAAAATAAGTTATTCTACAAATTATCATGGATGATTTAGTAGTGTAATAGTTATTGGCTCCTCCTGCAACTTTCATTGATGTTTCATTCATTGATTTTGTTAACTTTTTACTCTTTTAACATCACTTTGACAAAGTAGTTTTATTGCTCCTTGGAAACATTCTTTCCTTGTGTATTGTTTCTCATATGAATACTTTTTTAATGTTGGCCCACAAGTGTTCTATTGGATTAATATCTGGGTAATCCATTCTTTTCCTTTTCTATCTTTGAAACCTTTTTTTAGTAAGACGGGCAACAGTCAGCATTGTAGAATATGATGTGGAATTGTATTGCATAAAGGTACTTTTCAACTTAATGCTTCTTGGCAATGATCTGAAACATGCCAAATTTTATCTTGTCCAAGAAGTACCATTTAGAAATCATTTTTCATGTACTACTTCATCCAATTTACATACTTGTTTGATTTCAGTTGTTGTTAACACATTAATGCTCACCATAAATTACAATGTGCTACACAACTGGCAACTAGGTCTCATCATTTTACTGTTGAACTAGCTAGATGCAACTGCCACTTCTACTCAAACAGTTTTTTTTTCTTGCACTTCCCACCTGTGGAACTCCCTTCTTATTTCTTGCTTCCTGATAATTGCAATCTTCAAAAATGTAAGTGCAATGTCAATTGCCTTCTTCTGTTTTCTTGAACCCTGATCCTTTTTTTGTCCTTTCCTCAATCCTCCCCATTCTCAGTCTTTTCATTCTCCTTCACTTTCACTCCTCTAACCACCTGCATTCTAGTGGCATTATTACCTTGCTTGGGATGAAAAAATTTAAAAAAATTTAATATTACAATATTTATTTGGGATAGTATAAAACAAAATGAATTATAATTTTTCTTCCATTATATCTTCTACTTTCCTTATTCCAAACACAGATCTGTAATATTCACTGTTGCAGGTTTATCAAATAAATGTATTTGGAATAAAACAGCCCATAATATCATATCATCTTGCTGTTATTAACATTTATGCTAATTCAATGATTAGCTTTTATGAAAAAGAAAAAAGAGAAGAAAATTAGTTACTGATTTTGGTGAAAGCTTTTACTCCTTGCATAAATTAACATTTTTAATGTGTTCTATAAACACATTTTAATGGTTCTCCATAGTTTATGGTCCTCTAGTTTTGAATAGCTGATATTTCTTGCAAGATCTCATTACCTTTTCTTATCACGCAGTTACTTTGTTCTTATTCTTGGATTGTGATTTCATGAAATTATACAGTTCACATTTAATTTTGTTCTGTATTTCAAAAAGAAAATATCTTTGAAAAGCTTTGATAATGTTCTTAAGTTCAAAGATTTCTTCAACATTTAGTAGGATTTGTGATGACTAATTGTACCAAATAACCTGGATTGCATTAAAAGCATTATAATTACTGGATCTAACCATTCAATTTAATGTTTCTTTGAGCGTGATATGAGTTGGAAAAGTAGTTCAGGCATTATTACAATTATATTTTTATTATTACAATTATATTTTTATTATTGTTATATAACATTTCTTTATATGTGGTTAAATCATGCTGTTCTAAGTCATTAAATAATCGTTCTCATTCATAAAAGTATTATATATCTGTTCTTCACCATTTGATGCTACATAAAGTTTCATGTACATAACAATCATCAGGTAACAGATCTGTAATACTTTTTAATTCATTTATATTATTATTAATAATAATAATAACAACAACGATAATGTGATGTAATTAGAGATTCTTGATAAAATGCAAAGAAGAATCTGCAATGTTATTGGTCCTGACCTGTCATCTTGGCTTCAGTTATTTTCCCACTGACGTAACATAGCTTCCAGGTGCCTTTTCTGTAAATACTTTCTTAGTAATTGTTCTGATGAACTTTCCCCTATGGTAACAAGACTTCATCAATTTAAGCACAGTACTAGATTAACAGCAAGGTTTCATCATTTTACTGTTGACATGGCAAAATGTAACCATAAGTTCTATGCTGACAGTTTCTTCTCTCACACTTTTTGCTTTTAGATATTACTTCCAGATTTTTGCTTCCCAGGCAACTTTGATTTTCAAAATTTAAATGCAATGTCAATCATTATCTTTTGTTTTCTTCATTCCTCTTCTTTTCTTGCTCTCTCTCTCTTTAATTGCGTTTTTTTCCTTCTCACATTCTTTCACACTCAGTAAACCCTTGCATCTTAATGGCTTTATTGCCTTGTTTGAGGTGAAATGATTAAAAAAAAAATAAAAAGATGACAACAACTTTTTATATACATCCAATTCTGTAATTTGACATTATGCAAAGGCAAGGGAAGTTTTGTCAGTAAGGCTGCCCAGTAGCTATCTAGAGCAAGATTATCAATGAATAAAAAAATTACAATAATTATATATGACTGACAAAAAGTTTCATGATATTAATGCTCATCAAAACTAAATAAATATATTGTATTATTGACAGATTAAATAAATTTTTAGTTTTTATGCTTTGTGTCATATGTGTCATATGCTTTGTGTCATATGTGGTACTTCAGCTCAGCTAGTGACCTGCATACAAGTCCATATATTGTGCAACAGTGAGGATCTCAGGACATAATAAAAGGAATATTTGCTAACACTCTTTTGCTGTTGGTTTTTGTTTCTTAGCTGGTCAATATGACTGATATCACTCTGGCGCAAATATCTTGAGTTATTTCTAGCCAGGGCAACTTGCTCGAAGTTAGTATAAGACACATTGACAGCTGAAATGTTATATATATATATATATATATATATATATATATATATATATATATATATATACATTGTGACCCAAAAAAAGGGGAACTTTTTAACAATCCAATAAAACCAAGAGTGATGGAAGAAAAATATTTTATTCATATTAATTGAAACCTTAAAACATGCCATTTAAGAAACAATGATGGAATTTTCATTTTTTAAAAATTACATCCTGTAGATGGCGTCCTCCTGTATGAATGCATTCTTGAAATCTACTGTTGAGATTCCTCATTGACTGCTGCAACATTTCAGCTGGGATACTGTGAATTTCATCTTGAATTATAAATGGCGAAATGTTTACTTGCTCAAGGTCACTTTGTCGCAGTGTTGCCACTTGCTCATGTCTGGCAATACACACTTCAAAAATTCCCATTTTTTTGGGTCACCCTGTGTGTATATATATATATATATATATATTCATGTTCATTAAAAACAACTGACAAGGTAGTGTAGTTAAGTTTTATTTAATTTTTTTATGTCTTATAATTTTCTTTTCTGAACAAATTATGTAGAAATTATCCCAATGAAACTTGTATAAAAGAAGGATTGCTGCCAAAATACACAATTTTATATATATATATATATATATATATATAATTATTTATTTAAAAATATGATTCCAAATTTATGCTCTACTTTTGTATCGAGCACTATTTTTTAAAAATAATAACTAAAATACTAAGGGACTTTGGATTATTTACCTAACCAGTTCCTTCCTATTTTCTATATATTTTCACATATATATATATATATATATATATATATATATATATATATATATATATATATGTTGAGAGAGACAGAGAGATGGAGGGAGGTGATTTCACTTTTATGTTGATAAATTGAATGCTCATACAATTAACTTGATTTTATTTTTTACAGATGAAGTTTATAAAAAAATTTCCTATTATTTGCTCTGTTTGTTGTTCTTTATTTTAAAAAGAAATATAACAATTCTTTTCTTTTTTTGCAGGTAAGTATTTCCATCTCAGATAAAAGAATTATGAAATGATGATGTGAATGTTTCCAGATAAGGTTTGTTGTAATACTCTACCTTCTAATCTAGCATTTCTTCTCTTTCAATGACATCAGCAAATATCATTCCTCTCCTCAGATTTGTGAATAGCAATTTTCTAAACATGCTCTTATGTGGCCTTTTACCAAATGAAGAGCTTATATCATCCATAATTACTCCAATCTGTTTTGTTACTTTTTTTTTCACAAAATAAGAAAGTAAAAATAAATTTTAAAAGTTTTGCTTACAACTTAATTACTAGTGATATATTAATATACCGATATAATCATAATATGATAATAGTAAAAGTGAGATTAGTCATTTCAATACAGAAAACATTTGGCATTCTTTGTCCAAATAATATTACTATCAGTTGAAATTTATAAAATATTTCTCTTAAAACAGTTCTTCAGGAAAAAAGACTTCCCAAGTCCACTGCTCTTTCTAATATTCATAGGATTTCATCTTAACCTTTTCTTTCAGATAGTGTGGAAAGTTAGCATATTGAATATATCTGAAACCAGATATCGTTTTTTTTACTCCATTTTAGACATCAATTATAACTTTATCAATGCATTTAATAAGGTCAACATTTATTCAAACTATTTTTCTATCACAGCCTTAATTCATACACCATCTTGCAGTTTAGATATTACTAACTTGCAAATTTTACTTACAAATATACTTCTTGATGTCTTCTCACATACTTTGAATATAATTATTCTTTACTTCCATTTTACTAAAGTGAGTAGATTATATTATCAGAAATAACCTTATTACCCAATGACCCATTATTGATTCATACTTACTGATGCCTTTTTGGTTAGTATCAGGCTTTCAGCATTTCTCAGAGAAAACATTGCTCTTAGAAAATACTAATACATTTTAGATCCCAATACATCCACTTTTACAAAACATTTTATATAAAAGTTAGCTTTATTTCTGTTTTATACTTATCTGTGCCTCTTGAGTGTAGATTACTGTTTTATGTAAGCAAATGGCAAAATGAAAACCTCCTTAATGACACATTGTATTTGGAGAAGGGTCATCTTCATTGAGATAATGGTTTTATTCATGGAGCCAATCTTATAGATATATAGTTGGTGGCAGGGTGATACAACAAATACAGGTTTACAGTCTACATAAATAATGTTAACGATAAACAAACGCTCACCTCTGAATTAAAATTTTGATCTCTACTGTATTTAGACAAATAACTTAGCCAATTGCAATAGAGTTACTATCAATTTCAATTTTATTTTTGTCACTATTGTTTCAATAAGAAAATTTTCTCCAACTAAATGTCAGTTCCATAAATTATCATTTCAAACAGCAATGTGATACTGACTACATCGGTAGAATGGGTCAGAGGTTGGAAGCAAGGATTAATCAGTGTACCAACCAATATTTGGAAGAGCATTTAGAACATTTACATTATTTACATTATTCGGACTGTTATCCTCATCTTCATTGCTATATTAACAATCTTTCAGTGATTGTACTGTTCGGCCTTCTTCAGGTGATTAGAATTTTGAACCGAACCCTTTTTTAAGACGTTGATTAAATCCAGTGACTAGACCCAAAGAGTTGTGAGTTCACTAGCAGGCTACAGTGGTGGTGAACCAAAAAAATTGGAGAGTTGAGTTAAAGGGAAATAACTGAGACATCCAAAAGAAGCATGGCATGTAGAACTAGAATAATCTATCCTGGTGTATGAAATAAAGGGTTCAGTTTGAAATTCCAATCACCTGAAGAAAGCCAGAGCATAGAACAGCCAAAATGTTGTGAATATGGAAATGAAGATGAGGATAACAGTCTGAATAATGTAAATAATGTAAATAATCATAATACCTCATATCAGAGATATAGACAGGCATTTAGAACAATTTGGATTTGTGAATTAACAGCTTAGAGAAAACTGACGTGACTACCATGAATTCTATGTTCTTTTTCTATGTGCCATGTCCCTTCAAGACATTGGCAATCATGGCTCTCCCCAATTTCCTATTCTTCGTAGCTCTTAATAAATTCTATCTTTTTGTTATCTCTCCTAAATCTTGTTCCACCATCCATTTTGCTAGGTAGGTTCTGAGCTGTTTACCTCTGTCCCTCTTGCCTTCAATCCGTCCTGCAATTATCAAATTTTCCAAGACTTCTTTCTTCCTTATGTGCCATAGAAATTTCAACTATCACTTTCTGATTTTAAGTATAAGTGTCCTTTTTGTTTCAATTTTCACTAAAACTTTGCCATTATTTTCAATCCATGGTATTCTCAGCATCCTTCTGTAGAACCAAATTTCTGTTGCTTCAAGTCTCTTCTTCATATGTGAGGAAATTGTCCAGCATTTACTGCAATATAGAATTATTTATCATATTATTTATTACTAGTTAATTCATACAATATATCATAAAGGATTTAGTAAGAAAGTTCATTGGACTTTTCCTTTATAATATTGAATATAGGACAACATGATATATAAATGTTTATATACCAGAACAATGTTAGGAAAATGACAAAAAGGAAAAGAATTTATCTAAGCTTAACATAAATTTGTAACAACTACTTCTAAGATAATAAAAGACTTCATTAATACCAAACAAAATAATAAGCTAAAACTTGATAGTAGAATTTATTCTATCACCTATAATAATTGCCACAAGTAATACATGAATAATTTAAATAAAATATTATATTCACTCAAAATGGATCTTTTACAAAACAACACACTCAGTGTATTAGTTGCTCATCATAATGAGTCATGAGTGGAATAATGCATAGCAGCTCCAATTGAGGAATCGGATGGCTGAGTTCAAATTCCAGTCAAATCCATTACATTCACTTACGTGCTAATTCCCTTGGGAAAGGTATAAATCCTCTTCTTCTCCTCCCAACTATAGGTAAATAGCAGGACAGACCGGGTTCTATAGCTTTAGATAGCAACTAGTCTACCGCAGAAAGAAATGGCAACCTACTGTGGGAAAAAATCTGCCTCATCATTCATGTATCGAAAGATACATGAGGACTTGCACATGCTGGCCTTATTCAAATTGTTGATCACATTAGATAACACCCTCTCTCCCAGAAACTGTAACTAAGGTCTGCTCAGCATAGTTGCAGAATAAATCACAGGTGGGCTCTGTGGGTGTTGGGCAAACACAGATGTGCCTGAGTGAGGGTCTGCAATAGGGATTGGCTAACCACCCTAGTAGACAAGTATCCTCGAATATGAGTGGCCAGCTATTATATATATAATCTAAGTGCACTTTGAATGCTTTTACTGTAGATATGCATAAAAATTCAGAAAGGAAGATATTGCTCATGGTTGGACATGTGGATGGTGTAATGAATAGTGGCTCAGAATGAGAAATCGGAGAGGTGGGTTCAAATTCCAATCAAGTTCATTACGTTCACTTATATGTAAATAAAGGTATGAATTCATCTCTTCTCACCCAGCTATGGGTTAAATATTATGACTTGTATCTGGAAAAGTCGTCATTATCTAAAAAATTATTCATGCAATATTCACTCACTAAAGAAAAGAAGTATTTTTTCAATACAAAATAATACACAAAGGGTTGATAAGCCATAAAGAAAAACAAATCAATCAATTAGCATTGTTCATGGTCAGGAATTTATATAAACATTACTAACAATATAGGGCTATGATATTTACAAGATTGTGCTGAAAAGTGTTTGGCCTAACCTAAATGGTTTTTTGAGGACCGTAACATTTCAGCCATCCCATACTCCAGGAATTTTCTGCTGTTCAAATTTCAACTGGCTCAGCTCATTCCCAGCAATATGAGTCCCACAAACAATACCATTCTTAGCAACACATGTAACACAAATGATTGTATATTTATATATAAGAAACAATAGTTCATACTGTGTTGAAGTCTTTACTAGTCTGATTTATTTATTCAAAAGAATAATGTCAACCACTTTCTTTAGGTTTCTCTATTTTTTTTCACTTTTCCATAATGTTCCTTATCTATTTTTCAGATTTCTTCCCTGAGTAAGACAGGTGATACTCTATTTACATATTGGAATTCCCTCCCTTTTGAATAAAGAAATCCATACCGCCCTAATTTCATGTTAGGTTAATGGATGCCATTTCCTTCAATTTTCTCATTTTCCAGTGATGGCAATCTCTCTGTTATTTAGATCTCATCCCAGAGGAGTTAATGCAAGCTTTTCTTTATCCAGCTATTCTCTATTATACCAGACTTTTCTAAATCAACCCTTTGGATATGGATTTCTTGTTTCTCGAGTTGGAATTTCACAAGACCATTTGTTTCATCTCTTCTGCATTTGTACAAGCTATTCTAAATGCAGCCTTTTTACAGCCATCTTTCTCATGAATGACCAACTTTAAGCAGAAATATGCCTGGTGGGGTCATAATTATGTCATTATTCAAGGTTACTTATTTCAATGTTGTCTTAAACACTCTTTAAATTGCTAAACTAAATATTTCATAGGCAAACTTTAGTTCACTGCTGATGTCATCATTCTAAAGGCATACCATAATATTCAAATGTTTCTGTCTGTCCATAAGGAAGTGTATATAAAGACTACTTTGTCCCTTCCTTCAGGACTAAGTAATAAAAATAAAGTTCTAAGTTCCTTGGGAAGTGAAATCTTTTCATAATAATTTAAAGAATGTAGATAACTATTATCTGATCCACAATCCTCCCTGACTTTTTGAATGTAACTGTAAGTTCTATGCTAATAGTTTCTTCACTCACACTTTTCACTTCTGGAACTCTCTTCCAACTTCTTGCTTTCCTGTCAACTTTGATTGTCAAAAATTCAAATTCAATGCCAATCGTCATCTTCTGTCTTCTTACTTCCAGTTCTCTTATTGTTCTCGCTCCTTAATATTTTTTCTCAAATTCTCTCATATTCAGTAACCCCTTGCTTCTTTCTTCATATTTTTTTATTCATTTTATCTCAAGCAAGGTAAGCCACTAAGATGTAAATGGTTACTGAGTGTTTGAGAGTATGAGAGAAAAAATACTATTAAGAAAGAATACTTAAAAAAGAAGAATTAAGACAGAAGGTAACAATTGACATTGCATTTAAATTTTTGAAGATGTAAATTAACTGGTAATGAAGAAGCTGGAAGTGTGTTCCATAAGCAAGAAGTATGATACAAAAAACTGTTTGCATAGAACGTACAGTTACATCTAGCCATTTTAACTGTAAAGTGATGAAACTTTGCTGCAAATCTAGTACTGCACTTAAATTTATAAAATCTAAGTACTGTAGAAGAAAGTTCATCAAAATAATCATCATAGAAGTATTTATAGAAAAGTCACAGGGTAATTACATTACTGTGATTGCAAAGTAACTGAAGCTGAGATGCCAGGTTAAGACTAATAACATTGCAAATTCTTCTTTGGATTTTATCAAGTATCTCTAAATGTGTCGCAGAATCACCAAGTTATATGGAGCAGCAATATTCAAAGCATGGAAGAATGGTCAACTTATAAATATGTAAGACAAAGTCTAGAGAAAAAAAAAACTTGTCTAGTACAACAGTGAACAAACTTTTGTAGCAGCAGACCTACCTAGCAATTGATTCAATATAAACTTAGATGTTAGTCAGAGAAGTCACAATGAGTCGACCTCCTGGAGGTTGGCATCACCTATGATGATGGAAGGCAGAAAGTGGTCTCTCAGATGATTGATAATGAGCAGTTTTGCTTTGGATGCATTAAAATTAACACGCCATTCCTTGCCTCGGTAAATAGAAGATTTTACGTTGTTTTTTAAATCAGCTACCAATTTGACCTTATCAAACTGATGAGACTTACTATTAAGACAGGAGTAAATAGTTGTATCATCAGTATAGATACTGAATTGAGAACTGACTAAGTGGCTTTATTGCCTTGCTTGGGGTGGAAAGATTAAAGAAAATACTCACACTGATATATACTTCAGCTTAAGTTTATGAGTTAGAGGTTTTTAAGTACCATATTTATTGGCCTATTGGATGCACTCAATTTTTGACAGAATATTTAGAAGCAAAAAATGGAAACATCACAACCCAAAAAAAATAAAACTATAACCTTACCTTGATGTGACATTCTCACTAATTATGAAGAAACACTTACAGTATTAGCATAAATTATACGACTGATACTTTTTTTTTAATATAATTCATATAAGCTTTAATTACCAGGACATTTTTTGGGAAAAGAAAAATTTTTGTACATGCCATCATGCATTTATTGCAAATTGTTTTAGTTGTTTATTAGGGAGAAACATCTACACATAATTCATAATAGTTACGAAGAAATCTACTGGTATCAGTGAACACTGGTATATATGGTATTAGGAAGAAACAAATATGGTACTTGTTAGTAAATGAAGTCCCATACCATACATACAGGAAAACTAATTCCAATAGTATATACCAATCAAAGCAAATATTTCTATAAAATTGGATCTTTCTACAAAGTAAGCAGTAAAATATTATGTAATTCCATAAATTTCTTAGATTTTTTTTCTGGGTTAATTTTTCAGGGATATTTTTATTGATATCATGAGACCTAATTTCAGAGTGTACGTGCACTGCTTCCTAGTGAACCTCATTTTTTTGCAGTCTTCATGATACCTGCATTAGACACAAGGTAATTTTTTTGAAAAAAATCTGTGTCCTATACATCAGCAAATATGGTAAATAACTATTTTTTTTCAAATAAAATATTTCAAGATAGTTTTTTTTTATGATTTACTGATAACCCACACTCATATTACCAGTTCTCTTATAGTTACCTTTTCACTACTAAAGTAAGAAAAGTAAGTTTATGACTTTGAATTACTTTATATACACTTTTATTTGAGTTGTTTCTCATTCATGACTTCCTTGTTCCATCTTTCTTTACTTTCCACTAAATTTTAATCTTGAAGTGATTTGTAGATACTCACTCTTACAAGTTTCTTATCTTTATTATATGTATAGATAGATCTTAATCAAGTAGCAATCTTGACAGGATTTTTTTTTAATATAAAAATATCTCCAAATAACAAAAGATTTCTTAAAAAATCAAGCCTACATTTTAACACTAAAATATAACTGTAATTATCTCAGATGATAAACTGAAATTTTAATGCTGAAAGAAGTACAAATTGTACATAGTTTTGACCATCCTGCTGTCTTTACACACCTGTGTATGAACATTCACAAATTGCACTAGAAAACTGCAGATCTCTTTCAAAGTCAAGTTGACTCAAGGAGATATAAATTAATTTTGTTTCTAAAAAAAGAAACTGTCAGGTATTGATTGAGAAATTTTGCTTTTCTTTTCAAAATCACTGAGTGTCAGGTTCTCTAAAATAACTTTTGTTTTTTTATATCATAATAGATTATCAGAGATTGGGTTTGATTGATTTTGCAACCCATCTCCATGGTCATTAAACAAGTGACCAACCAACAAATAATCTTCAAAGAAAACAAACAAAATTCTTTGATCCAGAAACACTTTTAGATATTCAGATTTCATGCTGTTGCCACTCTGTTCATGTCTTTATCCTTTTATTCAGATCCCTGTCAATGTTTTGCTCTATGACAGTAACAGCTTTTTACTGCTCCTGGGTGGGTAGTTAAGATAGTTAAGGGGAGAGTAGTTTACCCAAATGCTCACTTTCCCATTTCTTCATTGATCCCAGTCAAGACTGACTATGAAGCTAACAGCTTTCTACTGCTCCTGGTTGGGCAGCCAAGGTAGTTATGGGTGAGTAATTTTTCCAACTGCTTACTCACTCACTGTCTTGATTGACTCCTGATAAGGTAGACTATGGTAGTAATAGCTTTTGACTCCTCCTGGCTGGGCAAATAAGATAGTTATGGGGGAGTGGTTTTCCCAAGTGTTCACTTGCTCATTTCTTCATTGAGACCTATCAGGTCTGGCTATGAGAGTAATAGCTTTTAACTGCTCCTAGCTGTGTATGTAAGGTAGTTATGGGAGAGTGATTTTCCCAAGTGCTCACACACTCACTCTTCATTGGCCTTTACTATCACGGTAACAGCTTTTTAATGCTGAACAAGTAAGGTAGTTGTTGGGGAGTAGTTTGTCCAAATACTCACTAATACATTCTGTTGATTAAACTCAGTCAAGGTTGTCTCTGAAGGTAACAGCCTCGGCAAGTAAGGTAGTCATGAGAAAGTTGTTTACTTGAATGCTTGCTTTATTGATTGTCTCATGTAAAGGATGACTATAGGAGTAGCATTATTTGGTTCCTAGGGAAGGTGAGGTTGTTATAGGAGAGTGGTTTGCCCAAATGCTCACTTTTCAACTCTCTTGAGAAATTCTTGTCAAGGTTGACTATGCAAGTAACAGCTTATTGCTGCTACTTATTGATAGTTACAGAAGAAAGTGTCCAAGTCAGGCACATTTGAGTTTCCTTAACACCCACAGAATGAACCTGTTCTTTATATTGCCAGTATAATGAACAGGTATCTCAGCTTCAGCTAATTTCCCACCCCTATAATGTAGTTTACCTGTGCCTTTTCTATAAATATTTTTATAGTAATCCTTCTCCTTCTAATGAGCTTTCCTCTTTGGTACCTAGATTTTATTAAGTGCACTAAACTGGCAACAAGGTCTCATCGTCATTGAAATGGTTAGATGTAACCACGAGTTCTATGCTAGCAGTTTCTTCTGCATTTCTCACTTGTGAAACTCTTTTCCAGCTTATTGCTTTCCAGGAAACTTTAATCTTCAAAAATGTAAATGCAATGTCTATCGTTATCTTCTGTCTTCATAATTCCCATTCTTTTATTGTTCTTTCTTCTTAATAATGTTTTTCTTTTACTTGTATTCTCTCACATTCAGTAACCCCTTGCATCTTGTGACTTTATACTAGTGCAATCATCAAAGACTTCCAAACAGTTTTGTTTACCAAATTTCACTCACAAGGCCAAGATATATGGTTTTCAGTTACTTCATAACAGTGCTATAAATATTTACATTATTCTCTGATGACATTTAATTCAATAATAGAAAGCTATCTTGCTATGGAGAAAGAAGTCACATGAAAAAACAAAGCTACCAAAGAGATGTATCAAATTAAATTGTTTACAATTATGATTATTTTAATGGTTGAATTGATAGGGTTTTGATATTACAGAAACTTTAGTATACTATTATGCATTGTGCATGTGTGTGCCTCTGTGTATAAATATCTGCATCTCTCTCTCTCTCCTGTCAGACACATACACATATGATTACTTAAAAGGATTTAGCATGACCAAAACATCCATTAGAATTTATTTGGCAATTGGTTTTTGGTAAATTCTCACCTTTACTTTCATATATATATATATATATATATATATATATTGAGTATGGATAAAAATCCAACAAAATGATAGGATAAAGAAATAAAAGATCCTTTCCTACTTGTTCTTTATCCTATCATATATATATATATATATATATATATATATATATATATATATATATATATATATATATATATATATTAAAAAAAAACATGTAATATATTATTTCACCACAGCCCTTTTTAAAGGACTGCAGATCATCAGACTTTACTTCCAAAGGTTGAAACAAGTGGTCGGTTTTTATTTAAATTATTTGCTCTGAATTTACATTGAGCTCTCTGGATTTTATCCTCCTTGGGTCTACCCATACAGATTACCTAGTTTTTTCATAAACTAAATATATATATATATATATATATATATATATATATATATATATATATATATATATATATATATATATATATATAATCTTTTATACACCATAAGCCTTCAGGATGTAGGTGATCAAGGCTTTTCACAACTTTTTGTCTCTTGTCTGCTTACATAGGAAAAATATGCCATTAATTCTGTTAATGAAGTGTATTTAAATATTTTACCTCAACAAGTATATCCACCATATCACAAACCAACTCAGCCATCTGTTCAAAGATTTCACACAAACATGCTTAATCCATCTAAAGAAGATTAAGATTGTTAAAAGTTACTCTTGTTAATCCCTCTCAGTGGTACAATGCCAGCAATATGCTAAGCCCTGGCTGACATCAATTTAAGTTAAAAGAAAATGAACTGAAGTAGAAAGATTCTGGCTGGATTTAGTTTAATTGGTTTATTCAGTCTCTTTACTTCAGTTTTTATTGTTCTTTGCTTCATTTCTGTTTTGTTGCCTTTGAATCAATGTATAAATCATATGATCTCTTTGAATTGGTAAATAAGTTGAATCCCAGATGATCCAGAATATAATAAGCTTCTTCATTTAAAACTTACATATACCCTTGTTAAGTTTTTTTTTTTTTTTTTTAAATCAAGTTCACCCCAAGCAATGCAGTAAAACCACAGAGATGCAAGGGGTTACTGGGTGTGGAAGAATTAGAACAAGAAACATTGCTAATGAGCGAGAACAAAAGAAGTCAAATCAGGAGGATAGTAGATAGTGATTGACATTACATTTAAATTTTTGCAGATTAAAGTTAACTGGAAAAAAAAGGAGTTCCACTAGCAAGAAATGTGAGAAAAGAAACTGTTGGCATAGAATTTGCAGTTATATCAAATCCATTTGACTGTAAATTAGTGAAATCTTGTCACCGGTCTTAGTACTGCATTTAAATTTGAAGAGTCAAGACATCAAAGAACTCATCCGAACAATTACCATGAATATATTTATAGAAAAAGCAAAGGTAGGCAACCTTACAGCTGTGGGAAAGTGCCTGAAGCCAAGACAACTGAGGGCAATAATATTGCTTTTTTTTTTTCTTTAGATTTTATCAAGGAGGTCTAGATTGATAGTAGGAGCACAAGACCAATTATGAGCAAAGAAAAGACAAAGAATTTAATTTCACAACTTTTTTTACATACTAAAATTCACCCAATACAAGGTTCAAGGTCTTCTCAAAGTTATTTTACAAATGGTGAATTTGTGATATAAGTGTAAGATCAGGTGGTAAGAAGTGGACATTATGAGAATATGGACAATAGCTCATGACTAAAGTTAAGTTTATTAGTTTGGTTTATTTTGTTTGTTGTAATGGAATGTCCCACACTCCCTAATGCCTTTGTGGACTGACTATATCAATAGCTATATATAGTGAGCACAGGATATACCTGGGGTCTTGCTTCAGGAATTACTAGCCTGCCACTGGATTCCCTGTCTTTCAGTAGTGTATTCTCTTTTTCAATAAACCTCTCTTCTTTCATCTATGCATGTGTTGCTGTTCCTTTCCTTCGAGTACCACCTTTGTCTGTTTGTAATCTCTTTAAGGATACAACATTGTTTTATGGCATATCAACCTCAGATTTTTAGGATAGATTTGTATGAATAGAAAATGTATTCTTTGTAAGAAATCAGTTTGTAGACCAGGTTTCATTGAAGTATTTTTGTAAAGAGGGTCTTTAACAAGAGTCAAATATATTGCTTGTAATATTTTTTGTTTTTTCAAAAATGTATTACTGGTATTTTAGCTATAAAAATCTATTTTTATACTTTCATAGTGTTTTGATCCCAGTTTGAGTGTTGACTATTTGCCCATAGCTGGGACCCTAACAGGTGCTACCACCCTGGGTCTAGGTGAACAACAGCAATTAAAACATGGCTCCGTGCTCTTCAAAACCTCCTAATTAGATGCCTTGTTGCTGGATGTAGTTTATCATCATACCTAAGACAGACTGCAGTTAAAATTGTAGTGTTTAGGGAAATATTCATGTGGGGATTTGTCCCCCAATGCTGTAATTTTTAGGAAAAAGCTGTCAAAGTGGAACTGGGTGGAAATTTCTTCCTACATGAAAAACAAAGTTCACTTGGTGATTGTTACATTAAATCTTCATTTAGAATTTGGATTTGTTTTAAATTCCTCAAATATATCAGAATTTATTATGTAAATTAACACAATAAAACTGGCATTATCCAATTATTTTTGATAAAATTTTCAGAACTATATTCATATGATAAATATGAATTTCAATTGATGATATTTGTTTTAGAAGAGCTATTTACAATAACCACTTTGGTAGTGTTAGATCCTGTTATGATTTCAAGGATTGTTCATTATGTTCTAAATAAATTTACTGCAATGAAATGTCATTGGTCAAGACCTGGTACCTCAGCTTCAGTCACTTAGCCACCACCATAATGTAGCTCCACTGCCTTTTCTATAAATATTTTCATGGTAATTATTCTGATGAGCATTCCTTTTTGGGACCAAGAATTTATGATTTTAAGAATACTACTAAATTGATGGCAAAGTTTCATCATCTTTCAGTTGAAATGGCTAGATGTAACTCTGAGTTATATGGCAACAGTTTATTCTCTCACACTTCTTTTTTTTTAAGCAATTCACCCTAAGCAAGTGGGAGTGCCAGTAGTATGCAAGGGGCTACAGAGAGTGTCAGTCAGGGTATAGGGTGGGGAGTTCTGGAAAGGATAAAAAGAAGAATGGCGATCATAGATGTCGATTGACATTATGTTTAAATTTTTGAAGATTATAGTTATCAGGGAAGCAAATAAAAGGAAGGGAGTTCCACTGTCAGGAAGTATGAGATGAAGCTGTTGGAGTAGAAGAGGCGGTTACATTTAACTGTTTCAACAGTAAAAGGGTGGGACCAATATGCCAATCTAGTAGCACGCTTTTATTCATGCAGTTGGGACACCAGTGAAAATAGCTTGTCAGTAAATTTCACTGTCTTTGATCTTTAAGTTTAATAGTAGTAAAGTTTAGAACATAAGGAATTGGTTTTCAAAATAAATGGTTTTTCATTAAGACAGATTAACATCAGCAGTGAATAAATCAGTGTTATTTGTGAAAATTTATTTATTGCTCTATTGAATTATGTTATTTAAATCATGGCAATTATGTGTGAAAAATAATATTGCCCAAATGTCTGCTAAATCTGAAAGAAAAAGAAAAAAATCATTAGACACTTAAACTTAATTCACATTTAAAATTGGTCCAAGTTATTGGAACACCTTTTATAACTAATATTTTTTAAATATCAGAGAATGTAAAAAAAAGAAAAAAGAGAAAATATTTGTTTTTTATTTGTTTCAGTAATAAAGAGATTTTTTTGAAAAAATATGTTGAAAATCCTTGGTATTCTTAAAATCTTCACATTAAATTTTGAAAGCATCCCATTCTGACCGACTTTTCTCTTGTCATCTCACAAAATCAGAATCATGAAACATTTTTTAATATCAGAATAAAAACAAAAAAAACATTCAAGTGATACAGACTGGTTGCCATTTTGGCTGAATGAGTTGACAGCTTAAAAATAGTTTCCATGTTTTAAAATCTGTAAAACAAATAAAAAAAATTGAGTGCTGTCAAGTTCATAATGAAGAATTGTTACTATATTTATTACTGAGTAAAACAATAATGGTCAGTTCTTTTAATTATATCAAATAATCAGAAAAATAACTATTAATGCTTTCATTAGAGGTGTAGAGAAAAATGGTGGTTAACACAGCAATAATATTAGTAAACAAAAACAATAGGTTAATAAAATATAGAATATAAAGACATTGACTGCACAAGCTTTAATATGGCTACTAGTTTTTTTAGAAATAGTTATAATGAAAACTTAAAGATAATATAATAAAGTGTTGAAATTAGTAAATTAATTTATAAGAAAGTAAAAATTAATTTATAAGAAAGTTTCCTTAATACGCTAAACTCTGTATGAATCCAAGTGTAATTGTTTAAGATGGATAAATTTTAAAGATTTTATTATTATGAAGATATTATTTTCAGTATTATTATTACTGTTATGGGACCTTACCCATAATAACTTAATGGACTATTCCATACGTAATAAATACTGCGCCTCAAGAGGAAGCACAGAGTTCAGTCTGAAGTCTGGAGTGAGGTCCGTCAGAAATCCATCAGGAGTCTGTCAGTCAGTCAGAGCAAGCGAGTCAGTCAGTCGAGTCAAGAGTCGAGTCAGAGGCAGTTCGAAAGAGAGTCGCGTTCAGACAATTACTACAAGAAATTGGAATAGTGATACTGGTCGAGACTACATTGTTCTCCCTACTAAACCTGATTGTTCGTACTAACATTTTCTACTTCTCTGTATATATTCCTGTTTGTAATATATCTGTGTTATTCCATATCCGTGTTCGAGTTCTTCTTTATTTGTTCTACCTTGGACCATCACCGTGGTACCTGGACCATAACAATTACCAACATCAAAAACAACTGATTCTTACAATTCTACCAAGTTTATGTTGTAGTATTATGCCAGAATCGGTTTGCACTCACTTTTGCACGAGATAAGGAAGCTAGGTGCCATGGTAATCTGGGGTTAGTCCCAGATGCCAAATGCATAATCATGCAAACTCACAACTGCATCCAGATTTACAAGCATGGTAATGACAAGCATGAGAAGGTTACTATTTACATTATTTATATTATAATTAATAATTCAACAAGACAAAATGAATTCCCTTTAGTATTTATATTTTTTGTATGATGAAAAAACTACCTTTATATAATCAAAATAAATGATAAACATCTGGAAGGGTTAACTCCCTTGGACTAAATAAATAAATAAAAATATTTCCACTGCATTAGACAGGATCCAGACAACACTGTTTTTGATGCAACATTGGAGTTTTTGGGAAATAACAAGTTAACTGACTAATGTAATTAAATAACCATCCAATGTTCTTGGTATTACATGTTCATGATATAATTATCTCATTTTGTAACTAGCCAAGTAAATGTTGTTTTACAAAGAGAAAGTTAAAAAAAAATACCCATGAATGAATTGTCTTGGTAGAAAACATTGAAACATAGAAAAGGACTGATAAAGAATGTTTTCATAAAATGTATCTCAGTTAAATATTCGCATGTAAAATTAGAGAGAAAGTTCAGTTGAGAATTGTTGGTCCTATATATAAACGTCACATCATAAGTTATTAAAAAAAAAAACTTAGAATCAAAATAAAGACTTCATATATACCTAACATTTGTGATATATGATAATTAAGTATAACTGAAGACTTCAATGTTAAGATAAAATTATTTAATTACAACCACAAATAAATACTTAGCAAAAACAAAAAAAGGAGAAGTCAACCAAAAATAATTAACCATTTCTTGTTAGTAGCGCAGCTCAGCTTAACGTCTGGTTAAGTCCTAAATCAAAACCCAAATCATCAACACACAAAAATTCACACTAATTTGACTGGATAGTTTCACTCAATAGTCACTAAATAATCACTACAGTCAGTAGCCTAGTGGTAAACATATAATCTTAAGTCCAGAGTCTCCTGCTTGAACCTCAGTGTCAGTAGTTACTCATTTTCTTTCTATACAACACTAACAAATTTATTTAACAAGAAAGAAATTAATTTTATCTATGTTGTTTTTTTTTTATAAAACTATAAATAAACAAAAAAACTTTTGTATAAAAACTAAGAAAAAGCCTTCAACCATAAAACACTCACTTCTTTAGACATTAATACATTTTTGGGTCTGGTGACCTTTAATGATATTAATCAGTTATAAACAGAAACCTACAAATAATGGCAGATTTATATTGTAGAGTATAGCTTAATTGAACCACATCAAATCAAAGGAGCAAATGACAAAATTAAACACACCCCACAAGGGCTCCACACAGCCTTCTGGGGTTTCAAATATACTTCAAATTTTCAATTTAATAAATATAAATAGCCAATAGAACAAGATCCTGCCAGTAAATAAACCCAGGCCTCTGTAACCTACACAAGACCATAAAATCCAAACATTCATTCAACTCAGCAAAAGGACTGACAGCTGTAAAGAAACACAGTCAATTTCAGCATCTTGTCTTTCTCATCAAAGCCACAGTGGACTCCCTTTGATCTTGTCTCCCAACTCCACTTTCTCTCTTCCTCACTAAAAGTCTATTAATGTTCATTTCCTTACAGTCAAAGAGAACTTTCTAACTTTCATTTCCTGATAAGTAATTACAGTTAAAATTTGTGTATCCTATGTTTAAATAAATATCATTTTATATGTACATGCAACAATATTTTCTCTCAGTTTTTTATTCAAGGTGATCCAATGAATCTTTCCCTGACAATATAACAAGCCTATAATGAATAATGGATCTTTTTAGAAACCTATTATTAAAAAAATGACGTAATGAATAATGGCTCAATGAAAAATCAGAGAACCAATTTCAAGTTCCAGTTGAGTTCATTACAATCATTTATGTACAAATACACTTAGGTGAGGTATGAATGCATCTTTACTCCTCCAAGCTACAGGTTAAATAGCAAGACAGACTGGATCCTGTAGCTTTGGTTGGAAATTAGTCTATTGCAGATAGAAATGGCAAACTACTGTGAGAAAAACTTCTGCCTAGTCATCATGAATTGAAAGAGAGATGATCACCCAAGCATGTATCATGTATGACACCTAACTGATGATCAATGTTGCATTTTTATTTTAGTTCTTCTTATAATACCAGATTTTACAGTTGGTATTTTCATCTATGTGTCATGTCCCTTTGGGACTTTGGAGATCATGGCTCTTCGCAATTTCCTGTCCTTTGTAGCTCTTGATAAATTTTGTCTCTCCTAAACCATGTTTTGCTATCCATTTACTCAAGCTTGCTAAGTTAGTTATGCATTGTTTTCCTGTCCCTCTTGCCTTCAATAGGTCCTGTGAATATCAAATTTTCCAAGCCTGCTTTTTCCTTATGTGCTTTAGAAATTTTACTGTCTCTTCTTGATGAAAAGTGTCTTTTTTGTTCCACTTTTCTCTAAAATTTCATCATTGCTCACATGTTCAGTCTATGGTATTCTCAGCATCCTTCTGTAGAACCATATTTCTGTTGCTTCAAGTCTCTTCATAATCTCTGAGGAGATTGTTCAGCATTCACTGCCATATAGGAGGACTGTTATTACATAACAGTTTAGGACTTCATTCTTTGTTTGTAACAAAATTTTCTTGTTTCTTAATACTTTGATTCACTTTTAGAAAGCATCTTTCACTATCCTAATGCACCTTCAAATTTCAGTATGGCTTTTTCTGTCCTCTGTTAAAACACTTCCCAGACATTTAAATTGTTGTACTTGCTTGATTTTGCTATATCCAATTTGTAACTTTCCTGTTGCTCTGTTCCTTTTGCTGAATTCTCTTCTTGGAATTGATGTTTAGTTCTTTCTTCTCACTTTCCTTCATTACCTTCTGTACTATTTCTTATAGTTTCCTTTCTATGTCTGCTACCAACACTATATCATCTGCCTATCTTATGTTGTTAAGATTGTGGTCACCAATAAGTAATTCAACATTGTTTGGATGATCAAATCTCTTTATTTTATATTTACTTTTGTTAAAGCAATGTTTTTAATACATTCTTCACCCTCTAGTTTGGTATAATCCATGAAAAAATGATATTTCCTTTTTACATTTAACAAGAAAATAAGAATTGATCAAACTAAATGTTGTGTTAGCAACAGCTTGGATTCAGATAAGAGCTTTGGGCATTAATGTTAAGTTTGATATTGGAAAGTAGTCTTTGATATGGGTATAAGTTTAAAAATAATTCATAAAACCTTTCCAGCATTTTGTTTCTTGTTTAAATTGGCCATATAATTGAAGAACATTCCTTAAAAGAAAATTTAATCTAATGATTTTTTTCTGGACTTTGAATGAGTGTAATTTTTTTTTTACATTTTAATTGTCTTTTTCAAAAGATTTGAATGACTCCATTTCATTTTTCTTTTCTTTTCTTTTTTTTTTAGAATTATCAATTGTTTTTTCCTTTGTTGTTTTGTAAGCTCTTTGTTAAATTAACAAATATTGCTCCAAAGCACAAACTATTACAAGAAGTTGTATGAAGCACTTCTAAATGAATAATGAAACTCAGCTGTAAAAATTGAATTAAAACCTGATGTACAGCTTCAGCCACCCTAAATTAACAGCAGAAAAAAAACAAAAAGATATATACATATACAGAAATATACCTGAAGAAATATTTTACATCCAGGGACTATCAGAAAGTTCCTGGAATTGTGGTGTGTGTGTATATATATATATATATATATATATATATATATTTATATATACCTTCTGTTTACCTCGGAGTTCTTGACAAGATCCAGAGACGGATATGTAATATAATTGGCCCTGATCTGGCATCTCATCTACAGTCACTCTCTCAGAGACACACTGTCACCTCTCTCTGTTTTTTCTACAAATACTTTCATGGTAATTGCTCTGATGAGCTGCTTTCACTGGTTCCCAGACTCCATGAATTCAAGCGCCCTACAAGGCTGGCATCCCGCTCCCACCCTTACACTGTAGAAACTTTTAAATGTAGCTGTCTTTTCTACTCTAATAGCTTCATACCTCGCAACTCTCACCTGTGGAACACCCTTCCCTATTACTGTTTCCCTGAGAGATATAATCTCCAACTATTCAAATGTAATGTCAATCGACACCTCCATTTACTTTGATCTACCCACTATCCTTCTCCTCATCCTTTCTTCTATCACTCCTATCTGCTCTCGCTCCAAATCTTCTGCAACCCCCTGCGTCCTAGTAGCTTCACGCCTTGCTCGGGCCGTAATGCTTAAAAAAAATATATATATATATAAATGATCTAAATAAAAGGATACAATTAGTCATATATATGAGTGATTACGTACACATAGAGGTGACCAAATAATTATTTATTTAATGAAAGGTGTAGACAAAACAGTGCTCAATGTAGTAAAACAGAGCTGTAATACATATATTAATAATTACAATACCTATGTACAGTAAATATAGGCATATGTGTAATCATAATATATATATATATATATATATATATATATATATATATATATATAGAGAGAGAGAGAGAGAGAGAGAGTGGGGGGGGAGAGTATGGATAGAAAACTGACAAAATAATAGGAGAAAGAACAAGAAGGAACAGATCTTAATCTAACATGTTCCACTTTATTAAAGCTATCTTAATCTCTGATGAAGCTTTAATAAAGTGAAACATGTTAGATTAAGATCTGTTTCCTACATGTTCTTTATCGTATAATATATATATATATATATATATATATATATATATATACACACACATTCAAATAACCTTAAACATATCAACCCATCCTACAATAATCAAATGCATTCTAAGAATAAGCAAGGTAAAAAAATCTAAAAAAAATATCATAAGTACTAATATATTCCCCATTGATCCCAGTAAAAAAAAATAAAACTAGTTATATATTAAATTTATCACAACCAACTTAAACATGTGCAATAACACTTCTCTGTCAAGTAGTGTTTAGGAAATTATAACATTGTATTCAGTTTAAATGCCCTTTGGGAGTAAGTACATATGTTGGCTAGACAACCACAACAATATCAAGATGTCTTACACGTCATTTGTCAGATACTATTGCACATCTAAAAACACATTCCTGTCCACCTACACAATACAAGAAAATACTTGTTGGCAATATACTGCATCATGAAAATAATAAACAAAAATTTCTAAATTTCAAATCCCTCTTTATCAAAACCAACCATGTTATACCCGACAAAATTTATTATGAATATAGCAACAACATATTAAAGTGCATATAACAAATATTTAATGCCATTGAAATGCTTATTTTGCAAAGAATTCCATAACTACAACAGATATATGTGTGTGTGTTTCTTTGAATGCGACAGGCAAAAAAAGAAAGAGTTTTTATGAAGTTTTTCTAATATTCATACAGCTGTCTTGAGAGAAGGACTAAAGAAGTGCAGAAACTGGACATCAAGGGCTTTCAGCCAGTTATTTCTTCTTCTTCTATATGCCGTGTCCCTTCATGACATAGGCAATCATGGCTCTCCACAATTTCCTGTCCCTTGTAGCTCTTAATAAATTTTGTCTTTTTGTTACGTCTCCCAAACCCTGTTCTGCTATCCATTTACTCAAGCTCAGTAGTTAAGTTATGTGTTGTTTTTCTCTGTCCCTCTTGCCTTCACTCTGTCCTATGAGTATCAGATTTTCCAAGCCCTCTTTCCTCTTTATGTACCCTAGAAACTGCAACTCTCTCTTTCTGATTTTAAGTATAAGTGTCCTTTTTGTTTCTATTTTCTCTTAAACTTTGTCATTGCTCACAATCCATGATATTTTCATTATCATCCATTAGAAGCATATTTCCATTGTTTCAAGTCACTTATTATCAAGGGGTTTATTTTAAAAGTTTTTAATGTTTGTATTCTAGAGTGTATTGTGTAGTAATCTTGGGCTGTATGAGAGGATGCAGCCATGACATTATGTTGAGGAGTAGGCATCCACAACAGGGTTTAATTAACCACACTAGCATACAAGTGACTATATATATATATATACATATATATATATGCTCTGCAGAAATTGTTAGAATTTGACCCCATGAAAAAATTACTTATATTAACACACATAGACACACACACACACACATATATATATATATATATATATATATATATATAAAATAAGCAGCTTGTAATGGAGTTTGCTACAGAGGCACACTAGAAAAAGAGTGCTCACTGCCCTATTAACTGTCCACCTTCATAATACAGGGAAATATTTGTTGACAACACTACATTGCAAAAATAATAAATCTAAAAACTTCAAGTTCTCAAGGCCCTGTATATCAAAATCAACCAACCAGCACTCAATAAAATTTATTACAAATAAAACAACATTAACGTGCATATCACATTTCATTTAATACTGTTTTACATTTCTACCAATTTCCCCTCGGCTCCCTTATATGGAAATGCTTGTTTTGCCAAAATTTCCATAATTACAATAAAGAAATGTAAAACTTTGAAATAACTGTTACAGAGTCTGTTTGTGCATGTTTTTAAAAATTACCATCACAACAGAATGCAGATTTTATCACCATTGCAATAAATATGTTTTTGTAACTTACCCTTGAAAATGATCTTAGAAAAGAGCAAAAGTACTTGGATTAAAAAAAAACTACAGTATCTTCCTTGATGAATTTTATCTTTACATCAAGAAACTCATTAGACAACTGGAAATGATCTGTATGCAAATAAGTTTGTTATTTCATATATAATATATATATATATATATATATATATATATGGTTTTCAGTTCCTTCAAAAGTCTGCTTCAGTTCTGTACTCCTAACATCTGCTCCTGAACTTTTATTCATTATTTATTTTGTTTTATTTTTTTTCTCTCTTCCACTAATCATCCAGTTCAAACTCCACCCTGGTCTTTTGAATTGGAGTAGAAGTTTATCCTTTGTTTCCTGTTTAGGATTGGGTTTCCAGTTCCTTCTGCTTCAGCTCTACAATCCTGATGTATGTTATTTCCTATGCTAGGATAAGTTAACATAGTTGCCCTATACTTTGAGCATCTTTTGGGCTTTATATTGGACACATTAGCAATATATATATATATATATATATATATATATATATATATATATATATATATACCAATTTGAAAGATTAGTGTTTGAAACACCAATTTAACTTTACAGTGAAGCATTAATTTAAACCTGAATACATACCCAGGTAAAAACAAATACTGATATGAATGTATAAAATTAACTGGGTGTAGAGAGTTCCTCTTTCTCAAATATATCTTAAAACTTTTTAGAAAAGGTTTTTTTGTAAGTGGAACACCTGCAATCTATTCATGTGTTATGATGTTGATCTGGGGTCAGTAGAGACAAACGCCAAATAACACGTAACAATAAAAAGGGTTTTAATAGGTTGGTAAAAAGGTACAGAAATCGCCTGAGTAGTCAGTAACTAGCTCAGCTAAGAACTTCTCTATCTATCTATCTTTTCATTATTTAAAGTCTCTGTTCACAGATGCAGACAAGTTCATCTTCAAGAGGGGTGGTAGGTTTCCGACACAACATCATGTTAACTTCATCTCCAAACTTTTGTCTTTTCTTCTCCTACTGTAAAGAATCTCTTTGTCATTCATAAACATGGTGAATCTTGCTATTATTCCTGTCCAAAAGTTAAACATGACATGTTGCTTTACTCTTTTAAAACAGTATTCCCTTCTTTTCTAAACTAACTTTCCCTATACATCACAAATTTAACTAAAAAAGTTTTTTCTTTTCTTCCTGTGTCATTTCTCTAGGCCTACAATACATGGCTTGAGTTTTTAACATTGTTTTATCATGAAATCTTTTAAAACTGGGGGTTAATTTTGAAACTGTATTCTCATACAATTATATGTGTATATATATAGATATAGAGTTTGATTACAAAAATGTTTTCACTTTTGTAGGGATAGCTTTATTAAGAAAATGGAACCAATACTATGATTTCAAACAATTTCCACCTGTCAACTGTATAAAGGTACTTCTATGGTTAACATAGGTACAAGTTGGGCTATTTAATTTTTAAATATATTAAAAAATTATTTTTTTAGGCTAAAAGGTACTTGGTGTGGTGCAGAAAGAAGTGTTTGGGATACCCTTTTGGATAAAATGTCTATTGAAAATGAATATGTGAGACATGTAAAGTGTGTATAGAAATTTGAAGTGTGTTCAATTTGTACACATCTTTTGCGACTACAGACATGGAATCTGATTAAAAGCATGATTCCAACTGCTTGTACTGTGGTTTGGAAATCTTTCCTTAGTTTTTAATAGGTTCAGGATGGCTTGAATGAAATAGGTCATCGCTGCTGTATGATTGGTCCAAAAATCAATATGTTATATGCTTTATTGAATTTTTTTTAAAACCTTTTTTTTTTTTTTTTTTTTTTTGGTCTTTCACACTCTAGGATCCATTTCTGTTCTATAAATAAGGATTTGTTCTATTTGTTTCTAGGTAGTTGCTATGACTACTTCCTGTTGGCCATAAAGCAAAGGCCAGATTTTCAAATTTTCACCAATTTTGTGTTTCTTTTTAATTTTATTTCAGTCTGTATGAGGTTATTACACTGTGAAATTGCCATAACTTGGTAGGATAATTTATTTACCTTTGGTCTCCAAACTGTGTAAGTTGCATTTTCTAGTATACAGTAGAATTTAAATAGAATATATTTTAGTGAAAAGATGTGTAAGACTTTAAGTTCTTCCATGTAAATAGCAGTGCAGAAAGTAAGACTATTGCTCATTTGGGCAGGTTGATTTTTTACTTTTTGTAGAAAATCAAAATTGCACTCATTGTGCAAACTGGAGTTTGATGTGATAAGTACTGAAACCAAAAATGAGATTTACAGCTCTCCCCAATTTTTGAGCAATTAGATTTAAAATTGTCTGAAAAAATGTACAGGAATATCTAATTTCCACATGTTTTTGCTTACAAACTGGCTTCAAAATTTTACTATTTTAAGAATAAAGTTAATATCTTTTGTATTAGATACATTGAATGGAAAATATATTCAAATCAGAATTCTAATTATGAATCAACACAAGCAAAATATGCATTTTTTTTTTTTACTGTATTCAATAAGTAAAAACAGTGCAAAAAATTGTAAATGATTACAAAAAAGGCTACACAATGAATAAGATCATAATTAATAAAAACAAAATTAGATAAAAGTTTATATTACACCATAATACTGCTGGGCACAAATTATATGTCAAAATGTTTTAAATTGGCATTGTTGATTGAAACTCACACTAAAACTACAGTACTGTAAAACATTACATTATAGTATAGCTAAATTGTTCAGCATAATTTCACTTTGAAGTAAATGAAAGTCTTATTTGATGGCACAATGATTTAGTAATAATGTGCTTGTGCCATGCATTTTGTCTATATACAATTTGTGAAGCTTCAGTAAATTATAACTTTTATTGGCTCTGCTATAAGAGTTTCACTAATCACCAGATTAAAATACCAATGCTATGATTTTGAATGTAAACATAATCTTTAAACTCATTTCCAAAAAAAAAATAATAATGATTTGGAAAAAAAAAATGTTGTCATTATTTATCATGTGAAACCCCAACTTTCAAATTGAGTACAATACAAGGGTTCCAAAATCCACTTGTCCTACTGCTCAGTAACAGAGTTTCTGAGAGGAATTTTTTCAGGATTATCACCCATCATTACTTGTTGTAAAACTAGTCTTCAATATCTGCAAACACTTTCCAAGGTTCCGGGAAATTCCTGGCTCTCTTTTGGACTCCCTGATCCAGGCTCAGTTTACCCACCAATCCTTTCATTTCATCAGCTCTGTTTGTTTAAAATAACAAATAAAAAAACAGATAGATTTGAAGAAGAAAGAGAAATGGCTATATGGTTGTAGATTTGTATCCTGTCTAGCCATAGGCTTACATGTTTAAATTGGAAAAGGTATTGTCCATGAAAGATAAGGATATTGGATTTGAGTTTAAGTCTTATCAGAAGTTGTTTTTATTCTCACTTCATGTTACAGAGAGTATTTGATGTAGAAATTTAATAATGAAACCATGTGAGAAAGGAAAAAAATAGCCTAAAATTAACGAGGAAAGTGATTTCTTCCAGAATTCAAGTAATTCAAGTCTGTGTATGTGTATTACAAAAGATTTAGTTTCCTCACAAAAGTTGATCAATTTTAGTCAGCTCAACTTTCTTTCACCAACATCTCTCTGGTTTCTTCCATGTGTAAGTCCTATGTCAGGATGTAAGCAACTTTCTTCCTATCAAGTTCAATCTTTAAAAGAAAACTCTAACACTTACAATTATGTTTGTTTACTAAGCTTCAGGAGGCAATGAAGATCTTGTATAGAGTGAGGTACACAGACATCTGCACTTTCTCAAGGGTATAGTTCTCTCGGTATTTTTATTTTAATTTCATTGTTGTTATTCTTTTCAATTTCATCTTATTATTTTAACATAAAAAACTGCTATCATACTACTTACTAAATACAAACCAAGAGTTGATTGTAGAGGTAAATCATATTACTTACACAGTATTTGATCAATAAAATATTATCTAATTTTCTTGTATTTAACTTGTTCTTAATTCCAATATTTTTTTTTCTTCACTCCCTTCATTGTTTTAATTTTATCTTAGTTAGTACTTGCTTCAGCTTTATATATATATATATATATATATATATATATATATATATATATATATACATACACTTGCTAATACATTATTTATTATTAATTCTCAATATTACATTTTAATGGGAGTCCATCCTCAGTGGGTAACTGAGTGGGGAAATTTTGGCTTGAGAGTTTCCCAACAAAGTGGATATTTGGATTTATATTTAGTTAAAACTTAGAACTTAAAAACTCAAACTTGCATTTTAATTCACTTCACTATATATATATATATATATATATATATATATATATATATATATATATATATCATCTCAAGTGCCACTCATTTTTGCCTGACTGGTTGTTCTTGGTATCTGGGAAAAACTCAGATTCCTTTGGTAGAAAGCAAAAGAGAAGTCAGTTGATTAAGAAAAGTGTTTCGCCGCACCCTGTCCATCATTTCCCATCCCAAGCGAGAGATGCTTTTGGCCATGGAAATCAGAAAAATTAATTTCAAAGTTGCCGTAATTGTATCAAAGCATTATTGAAATGATGTCAGTCTCCTCTGTCTATAAAGTGTCAAATGTAAATATTGGAAAGAAGCAATTGATGCGTCATCTGTAAGATTCTATAGACAGACCTCCCCCATTACCTCCTCTTCCTCCTAATATACCAGAATGTCAGTTAAACATCACACAGTCAAAAGTTCTATGGCTGCTGATTGACTTTCCAAATTAGTTATCTGAATGTTCATTCCTAGAAATAACTAGAAATCAGAACCAGGACTGTTTTGTTTGTTTGTCTTTGTTTGTATTTTTTTTTAAGTAGGTGTAGAAAGGCTTCTTATCTCCTAGTCCATACTCCACCCACAGGAGTAGAGGCACATACTTTGTTTTCTGTTCAGGAAGGGTTTCCTAGTTCCTTTCCTCTTGTCAGTCCTTAATAGTGGGTCTCTCATGAATTGTTTGTGATATTTGTGGATGGTGGCAATGTCTCTTCTCATTGAGGGTACCAGGTTAACAGTTTTCTGGCTGCTGTTCCCAGATGGTAGATAGGAGCCTGAATGCTTTTGTAGCATCTTGCAAGACTGCTCTGATCAACAGTCACAGAATATCATGTTTTTTGTAGTGCCATGTTGCCCATGGAAGGGTGTTCCTGAAAGTTTTACTGGTGGGCAACCCCAAGGCTACACTATGTTGCTGTCTGCACCAGTTCCTTTCCTATACATGTTACATAAGATGACCAACTGCTACTACTACACAAGGCCTTTCCTTACCAAAACACATTATGACTATAAGATACCAACGATATAAAAGTAAACCACTCAACAAAAATCACTTAAACCCCTCAACCTTTCTTTTCCCAACATTTGTGATACTTATACCAACTTAGTGTGTAATTGTTCCTCTTCAAAAAGTTTTCGGATATTTTAGCATTCTGTGAAACTAATCTTAATTCTTCAATCCCATCCTCCGATTTCTTGATTCCTGGCTATCTTCCTCTCTTTACAAAAGACTCTAATGTCCACATGCATGGCCTGGGAGTTTATGCCTGTGAACATCTCCTGTTGGCTAGGGAACTCTCTCTTGAATCTCCACACCACTCTTACATGTGTCTCCATCTCTCTCTACTTAACTCAGTCAGGTATCTCTTCTTTCACTACCATTTCTCTTCCTCTCATGACTGTTGTATGCTAGATAATATTTTTGATAATATAGACAAGGCCATCTCTCGATACCTGTTTGTAAATATATTTTTGTTTGGCGACTTTAATGCCTCCCTTGTCAAGTAGCTAAAACACTCACTGCTGGCATCCAAACCCTGAGCTTTTCAATAACTCACACAAGTGGTGAACTTCCCTATGCATTTCCCCAATAACCCTGATGAAGACACTTCTCTTCTAGATCTCTTTTTACCCCTATCCTGGACTCATGTTCTACAATGCATCTCTGCCCTTTTGGTAACTCTGACCATGCAGTAGTGTCTGTAAACATGTCTTTCTGCTTCCCTAACAGCCAAAAACTTCCTACCAACAAAATACCTTTCTGTTATCAATGTGCAGATTGGGACTCATTCAGTGACTTCCTTCATGACATTCCTTGGAGTGCAGTTTTTAATCATCCTGTTCAAAAAGGCATGTCTGAGGTCTCTTACTGGGTGAAAACTGGCATCGGGTTGGAGTACCCAAACCTGATTTTTCTAAAGAAATATGCTGCTGAGCTAGCTCCAGTTCTCTTTAAATTCTACAACTATTGCCTCACTGTTTCCTTCTTTCCTGCTTGTTGAAAGTTCTCTTTTATAATTCTGGGTTTTAAGAACTATGGAGAAACTTTTGATCCCACTAACTGTTGTTCTGTTAGTCTCCTATCACTTTTTAGGAAAGTATTCAATGCTTTAAGCAATGCTGAAGTGTTTAAGTATCTTACCATAACCATAAACTGAATATGTATATCAAGCTCTTGATAATAGTAGCAAAGCTTGAACTGTGACTCTAGATATCTCAAAGACATTTAACAGGGCTTGGCATGCTGGTCTTCTATGTAAGCTCCAGGGCTACAATATTACTGGATGATTGTTTGATTTAATCCAATCATTCCTATTAAATTATGAAATTAAGGTCATTTTGAATGGGCTCAATTCCAGATCTTTTCACACAAATGCGGGTGTCCCCCAAGGCTCTGTCCTGAGTTCTATGCTGTTTCAGATCAGCATCAATGATCTCCCTGATGTTATTAGTTTCCAAAGAGGCACTTATGCAGATGACACTACCATTTACTCCTGTCTCAGTAGCAAATCTGTCAGAGCTGACAAATTTAATCTGGCCGCTGCTCTTGAAAATGACCTCCAATCAGTGGTTAACTGGGGTAGGAAATGGCTTGTAAACTTTAATGCCTTCAGAAACTTTTCTGCTGATGCTAGACTCCTGGAGAGCAACACACTGCACCTTCTTGGCTTCACATTTTCAACTGTTTTGAAGTGGAATGACTATATCAAATCAATAGGTGCATCTACTGCAAAGAAAGTTGGATCACTGTATCATGCCAGATGGTTTTTCTTGTCAGAGTCCATCTTGCAAATTTACAAATCTACCATTGGTCCATACATTGAATACTGTTATCATATCTGGTTAGATGCTCCTGCTCCTCATATCAAGGTTTTGACAAAATCAAGAGAAGGATCTGCAATGTAATCAATCCTGACTTGGCATCTCAAATTCAGTCACTTTCTCACCGATGTGATGTAGCTTCCCTCTATTTTTCTTACAAATATTTTCATGGCTACTGCTCTGACAAGCTTTTTTTGGTGCCCTGACTACATGAATTTAAGCATGCTACTAGATTAGCATGTAGGTCCTACCAATTTACTGTTGAAATATCAAATGTAACCACCACTTCAACTCCTACGGTTTCTTTTCTAACTCTTCCTGATAGTGAATCTCCTTTTCATTTCCTTGTTTCCCTGATAACTAAAATCTTCAAAAATTTAAATGCAACGACAATTGCCATTTTCTGTCTTCTTTAAACCCGTTCAGCTTTTATCCTTTCCCCAGTCCTCACTATACCCAGTCTTTTCTCTCACCTTCACTCTCTGTAGCCCCCTGTGTAGTAGTGGCATTCTCACCTTGCTTGAAGTGAAATGATTAAAAAACAAAATATGGCTTCTTGGAAATTTCTTAGTGAATAGGTTACAATGAAAACAGGATTACACAAGTCACAGACAAAGTAAATGGGTAAAAGTATATCAAAAGGTTTTTCATTGATTATCTCTTCTGAAACTTATTTTTCTTTTCCAAAACTCCTTTTTTTTCCATTTCTCTGTGTCAAATTTGAAGATGGAACAATGTTGTTTTCATTATTCTTCATTCCTTTTCAACATTTCTCTTTAAGTTCCTGGTATATTCATATTATTCTTTCCTTTTTAGGAAAAGCACAATATTTTTCAATAAATTAAACATATACAAGGATAGATCTTGGATTATGAGCAGCTCCAAGGGCCAGAATGAAAGATTTTCAGTTGTATTTGAGTTGTTGCGGTAGCATTGACAAAAGAGCAAACAAAGAATAAAACTGTTCTTTAAAATTAATAAATAAAATATTCATGAAGAATAAGACAGATGAAAAACAAAATGATGAATTTTTGTTTTTTAGGTCAATTTATAATTATTTGGGATTATTTTCTTTTTTTTTAATGAAAAAAATAACTTTTAATAATAACAAATATTGTTTATACCTAAAAATGTTGACCATTACATGTTTATGGCAAGCACATTTTATAAAAAAAGTGCTCAATATTATGAAACAGTGCATTGAATAAATTAATAAAAAGCTCATTTACTTATCCCCTGACTCTGTTGTTTCCAGTGTTATTTATTAAATTATAAATAGTTAGAAACATTTACTATATTTATTAGGTTAAGATTTTTATACAAATTTTTTTCTGTATTTTCAGATTAGATAAGGATGTGTAATAAAAGCTCTAAGATAGAACAAATTTAAAATTTAATTGTTGTTAAACTTAATATTTATGTAATGTAAAATAGAAATGATATCTGTTAATAAATGTATTTTTTTTAATTATTTCACCCTAAGACAATGTGTTATTGAGTGTCAGAGAATACAAGAAAAAAAATTAAGGAGAGAGAAGAATAAAAGAACAGGAATTAAGACAAAAGTTAACAACTGATATTGAATTTAAATTTCTGAAGATCAAAGAAGGCAAGAAGCCAGAAGAAAGTTGCATAAGTGAGAAGTGTGAGAGAAGAAATTGTTAGTATAGAATTTGGTATTACACCTGGTCATTTCAACTGTAAATTGTTGAGAACTTGTTACCAATCTTGTACTGTGCTTAAATTCTAGTTACCATCAACAGAATTTAAAATATCATTACAGTATTGATTTATTTTATTCCTGATGTGAAGATTTACTTCTGTGAAACTCTGAGTTTCAGATAAGTCATCAAAATTTTTATTTATTTAATATTAAAAAAAAAGTGTTTATCAAGATATTTCAGAAACATTTTTAATTGTATTTTGCATGACAGTAGATGTCAGGACTCTTGAATATGCATCTGTACATATTGTTAACTTGAATTTTAAAATATATACAATGATGTTTTATATTTCAGGTAGATGTTCACTTTTTTAGAGATTAAAATCATTATCCCAATGATCAATAAATTGTCTCTTAGCACTGATGTTTCTGACAATGTTGAAAATAAATTTATGACACAAAAAACATTAAAGGTTAAGTTGATCAGGATTTTATAAATTACCATCCTGCACTAAAAGAAAAAAATGTTAGAATTAAATTTATGAAAAGAACATTATTATTTTTGTGTTTTAAAATTAAGAATTAAAAATCCTGATTTTATTTTTTTCTCAATTAAATCTAGGACATCTTTCTTTCTAAATTTTGCAACTCTTAAAAGAATGTTTTTCAAATCACTGTTTCTTTTTGAGATTTCAAACTAATACTGTTTTAAAATATTTCTTTCTTTTTTTATACTTTCTGTATATAATTCAATTTTTTTTTTTGAAGTGGTAGATAATAAATGATTTCATTCAAATATGAAAGTAAGATATATTTTTCTTTAAACCAAATAATATAAAGTTGTGAGATTTATTGACTTCTGTAGTCATTAAATTATTTCACATCTATAATTCATTCATGGTCTTTAACAGAATTATTCTTAAAGTCAAGTGACAGGGAAACACTCTAATTACTTATTTATTTACATCTTCATATCTTTATCAGTATATCCATAATAAAATTAGTATTAACTATTAATGTTGGTAAAGTGTACTGGACATATTTATATGAACAACCTATTGTTTCAGTTTCATCTTATAATAATTGTCCTTATATGATAATAGATTGTTTGGAGGTTTTATTGGCTTTATTATATAAATAAACAAAATGCAACATATATTTTATATATAAACATATCCCAAACATGTAAACATCTTTTGATTAGCACTATATTCTATATATGTGAATAAATTATTATTTTTTTATTTTTCATGTTAACATGGGCTCCATGGCTTTCATCAGATTTTTGTTCATTTTTCTAGTCTTTCAGATTTAATATTTCTTTCAGCAGTTTTTATTGCTTTCCACAGATTTTTCTTTTCTTATATTGTTTTCCATTTCCTTACACATCTCTTTTCTCCAATGGATTACAAATTTTCTGTTGGAGTAATAGCTTGAGTGGTTGGAGAGCATTCCATTAATTTGGTGCCTTTGAAATCATTTTTTTTTTTTTTGGCAAGGTTGACAATAGTCACCTTTGCAAAATATGGAATTCATGTTTGAATAAAAGTTTTTTTGGTTGTAATCTGTACCTGTCAAAAAACAATTTCAGTTTCTTTTTTGATTGTTCTATGATTTCTTTTCAACATTTTTGCAATTACCTTTCTGAGTTCCCATCAATCAATAACTTTACAATATTTTGTTACTCTTTTGACGTTATATCTTCGTATAACAAAAATTAAAAAATAAATATCTATAACTATACTATTTTATATATTTATTAACAATATGATTAACAATTCTTAAGTTGCATAATAAAATACCACACCATAAAATAAGTTCTTTTCAACACTTCTAATAAAAACAGATATCTTAAGCGAGTGGTTCTCAAACAGTGCAGTGTGCCTCATAGGTGCAGCAGAGGATGAGGGAGAATGATTGAAAGACAATCAAAGATTTAGAAAAAGTTTCAAAAAATTCATATGCCAAAAATAAATATCATTTCCAAATGTAAAAATATTTTTTTTTAAATTTTAATTTAATTTTAACCAAGCAAGTCAGTACTGCTACTAAGACACAAGGGATTACAGGGTGTAGAGGAATTAGTAACAGAAACATTAGTAATGAGTAGAAAATTAAAAGAGTGATCAGGAGGACAGTGATTGATACTGCATTTAAATTTTTGCAGATTAAAGTTGGCTGGAAAGTATAGAGCCAAAAGGGAGTTCCACAAGCAAGAAGTGCAAGAAAAAAACTGTTAGCATAGAAATTATGGCTACATCTAGATGAGATCTCACCAGCAATCTACTATTCAAAAAGTCTAGGTACCATAGCAGAGAGCTTATCTGAACAATTACCATGAAAATATTTATAAAAAAGGCACAGAGAAACAATCTTATGGCATTGGGCAAGTGACTGAAGCTGAGTGACCAGATCAGGACCAATAATATTGCTGATTCTTCTTTGGATTTTATAAAGTTCATGGTAAATAGCAACAATATTCTAAGCATGGATGAATGATAGACTTATAGATATGTAAGATAGATTCTGGAGATAAAAATTGCCTCGCATGACACATTGAACTTTCTTAGCAGCTAACCTAGCAATATAGTCTTTCCATTTCATGTCAGCTGATAACGTTGGCCCAAGAAGGTGCAATGAGTCACTTTTCTGGAGGTTAGCATCAGCAATGCAGAGGAGTCTCTCAGATGATTAATGGAAAGAAGTTTAGTTTTGGAAGAATTAAAATTAACAAGCCATCTTTTGCTCTAGTTAACGATGGTCTTGAGGTAGTTTTGTATCTCAGATGCCATTTTGACCTTGTCAGACTGATCAACCTTACTATCAAGGCAGGAGTAAATGGTAGTGTCATCAGCATAGATGCCAACTTGAGAGCTGATGTCAACAGGAAGGTCATTAATGAAGATTAAAAACAGCGTAGGATCATGGCTGGCGCCCTGGGAGACACCTGCATTAATACAAAAGGATCTAGACAAGTAGCCATTCAGGATAACTTTCATTTCATAATTTGATCGGAATGACTGGATGAGCTCAAAGATGTGCCTGTAGATACCATAACTTTTCAGCTTGTGGAGAAGACCTGTATGCCAGACCCTGTCAAAGGGTCTCAAGATGTCCAATGCTACAGCCTGGGCTTCACTATTTTTATCTAGAGCATAATAGACTTTTTCCACAATGATTGTCAGTACATCAGCAGTTCACCTGGAGAAACAAAAGCTGTATTGCTTGTCTGAGAAAAGGCCCTGAGATAAATGATGAACCATTTCAGCATTGATTAGGGCCTCTAGGAGTTTCCCAAACAAAAGATAGAAAGCTCATAGGCCAATAGTTGGATGGGTTGGACGGTTCACCAGAGTTCTTAAAAACTGGAACAACAGATAATGACTTCCAGAAGGCAAGAAAGCAGGAGGCAACAAGGCATTTATTATACAGTTTAGAGAGAATAGGAGCCAGTTCAGGAGCACACTTATTAATGACTATTACAGGAATACCATCGTATCCACATGCTTTGTCGGTATGAAGGATAGAGATGATAACAGAAACCATGGACTAGGTTATATGCATATCACTCAACTGAGAATCAGTTCAAAGTGGGAAATTAGACAGGGATACTCCAGATGAGTCATGAATAGAACTTAAGGAGAATTTACAGACAAAACATTCAGCTTTATCAGCAGAGGATGATAACACCTCACATTGATTGAAGAGGTGGGAAATAGAGATCTTGCACTTATTTAGCAGCCTATTATTATGGATTACTTATAATTGCATGCATGAGTCCCATTATAAATAATCATTGACCAGTTTTATCATTGTGATATTTTTGCATTATATCAAGTGTTAAGAATATAGTAACTAAGTTCACAAATTGTAGGAGCGAATTATTGATGCTAATGTTCTGACTTCAAACCCACAGTTATCTTCCTTTGATCCTCTCTGTTTTTTATTTTTAAATGTACTTTTTATCACATATAATTTGGGAACAAAAGTTTGGGAACCACTATCTTAAGCTGGAATTCACATGGTATATTTTTCATAAAATATTTTAGAAAATAACAATTTTCTTATGGAAATATTAACTTGTGTAATAAAATCTGACACCAGGTTAAACCTGTACTGAATATTTAAAAAAAAAAATTTAAATTAATATTTCCAAAAGTAGATTAAAAAGTTCATAAAGTAATCTAGCTAGTGAAATAAATTTATTTTTACTATTTAAATTTTTTGTTTTATTTGGTCTCTTAATTTTGTATTTTTTACACTATTTTCCTTAAAGAATTTAGACTAATATTCTATTTATCTTGATAAATAAACTGATAAATAATAATGGAAATTGATTTTTACAGGTTGCTTATCATGACAATCGTTAATTAAAAAATAGAGCATGTGAATATTTTGAAAAATTGTCCTAAAAATAAAAATGTTTTTGCTTTAAAATGTGTATTTTTCCCCCATCATAATTTATATTAAGGTTTTTATTTTACAATCTTCATTTGTTTAAAACTGATAAAATTTTTCCCTATCTAAAGAGAAAATTAAATTTGTGCAAGAATATTAATTCAAAAATCTTTAAAACCAAAAGAAACTGTTTAGGAACAAATATGGGACGCATAATAACTATGTCAATTGAAATATTTAATAGATTTAGAACATCAGTTTTTCCTTTGAGAAAATTTTTTTTTGCAAAGACATTAATTAAAACAGTTCTTTGAATGTATATTTTATGTGCTTGTAGTCTAGCATGGAATATTGGCATGAAAAATGTGATTTAAATGGACAACTCAATTCAAAATTGGTTTAGCATGAGACTAGTAAGTTTACCTTAGAAACTATGACAGCAACACCTAATTTGGTGAAGCTATGGCCCTATACAGCACAGAGGAATCTACAAGGTAATTAATTAATTGACAGTCCATATCACTTTAAATCACTGTTCCATCAGATGAAATGTAACAAGCCTCTGACTACTCTATCGTCACTTTCATAAAAAAGTGCTCAGATGAACTACATTCCTTAGTTCCAGCATTTCTAACCTTCACAGCTAAGACCCACGATGCTACGAATGTTGTAGTGAGCTGACCTCATTCTCTTTGTATTTCACTGATAAGGTGTAAGTTCCACTTGAGCAGTTTCTTCCCACAAACTGCTACTTTGTGAAACTGACTCCCAAGAAGATGCTTTTCCTATCACTAGAATCTTAATCTGTTCATGTCTAAGGTTAACTGTTATCTTCCCCACATATCTACATAAACAGTGTCTTTTACTCTGTAACCCTCAATCTCAAGTGGCTACTGGGTTTTGTACAGAATAGTCATCACTGTAAAAAAAAATTACTTTTGATGCATTGGATGCTTGTCCTCCTTGGAAACATGTGGCTTGTTTTGCAGACATGTATTATGGACATGGTGGAGTTTATGATGGTCATCCCTGTTTTCAAACCGTGTTTTTGACCCATCATTTCTTATCATTGGTGGTTATTTTTCTGTTGCAAAACAAAAGTCATTGGTATCTATTCGTTTGGTGGTTTTTCTCAGTTGCCCTAATCTTGTTCTTTTTTAATAACCAAGAATTGTGTTTATAAATCTCCATAGTACTTTTCAAGCATCCAACTTCTTCAGAAGTTATCACTCTGTATTGCCATTTAAGCTTATAGCAACATGATGTTTCCCAGTTTTTTTGTTGTTTTTTGCTGGAGAAATATGTCCACTTGCAGTTATGTAATTGGATTCTAATAGAAAAATATTATAAATAACTTACCTGTGAGTAAGGTAATGGATATTGACATGGAAAGTGGTATCAGAGAACTGAGTTCAAATTCTGGTCTAGTCTGTGTGTCCACTTTTGCAGTAATGACATTAGGAAATGTATGAAGCCATTTCTTCTCTCACCAATTATGGTTTAATCAGCAGGGTAGACTTGGACTCTTTAGCCTTGGATGGCAACTCGTCTAATAGAGGTATTCAACTTTCTTTCCCAAAAAATCATAGTAAAGGAATCTATAGAGTTGTAATCACTGACAACCTTTATAAGAAAAAAAGTATTTACTTTATCATTGAAAAATATTAAATCTTATGATAAAAAAATTACATAGAAGATTATTTTCAAATAAATTCAAGCCCCTAAATTTAGTGGCTGTATTTGTAGGTTTCAGCACAATCTTTTATGAAACTGGAACTTATTAACAAAAAACATTTTCAATCATATACAGAAATAATACAAGTCTATTTAATTTTGATAATTATATATTTATATAATTAAAAAGAACCTGAGAAATATTTGATAAAAAATTGATTATTAAAATTAATATAGAAATGGAGTTATTTGCTTTGGGAATTTATTTGTAAATTTGTTGAAAAAT